>JARCFY010000109.1:0-241000 GCA_029233225.1 Lepidodactylus listeri
AGGGGAGCAAGGCGGATTCGAGGAGGGCAACTCGAAGACTGGCAGCTCTGTTTTTCCTGGTCTGGCTGGATAACCTTGCACAGTGGGGACATGAGTCTGGACAATGTCCTTCCCCGAGACAAAGTAGACAGAGCGAGTGTCCATCCGGAGTTGCTATCTTGCTCCCACACAAGGTACACTGTTTAAAACAGCCCCACGTTGTTGCCATACGAAGTATGGTAGATGAGGACTCGTGAAGGGAGAGGCCCCAGGCCCCGAAGGACCCGGGGAAAGAGAGAGATTGACAGAGGTTTTGGGGTTTTTTTTGAAGAGAGAAAGAAAGAGGTAGAGAACAGGTCTTGAGAAGAGCTATCCACGAAAGAACTACTAAGACCGATGGAGAGAGGTTAGCACGATGCTATCAGTGCGGCGGCCAGAGAAGAACTGGCGGGATCTTCGCACCTGCTCCTCTGGGCATGCACGGTGGGGGCTCCGCACATGCCCAGTGGTGCTGGGCGCAAAAATCTGTTAAGAGCTTTCTACGATACCGATGGATTCCTGCGCAGGTGCAGTAAACCCATAGTGTGAAGCACAGAGACCACGTTGAAGATCTCGTCAGAATGGGCAGGCCATACTGGGCCACATGTTCAGCTCCTACGGTCTACAGGCACAGTCTCCTTAACTAACACCATATGATTAAAACCAGCTCAGAGAAACCACTCCTCAAAAGCCATAGAATTCACGATATCTGATATAAATCTAATAAACCTAATAAATAAATAATTCCTGCACCAATTCCTGAGGACAAAGACTATGCTTCAGAACTAGAGAGACAAAGACTATGTTGCAAAAATAATAACAGTAATATTAATAAAATAAACATCAAGGGACAAAGAAATACTGCAAACATTGGCACCTAAGAGCTCCCCTGGAACCTAAAAGTGGACATCCCAGGTGTCTGCTTACCCCAAAGTGATTCTCCTGAGACTCTTCCCAATAACTGAGAAAGCATCTAATGTCCAAACCACCACCTGGCACTCCTCTGGTCTCCCAATCCACCCTCCACACACACAACGACTCCATGCGAGTCTTTGGCCTGTGCTGAAATATTGACAATGATAAGTCGAAGAAAATCCACTCTAGGGAGTGAAAAAACCCTGGGCACCCAAGCTCTTAAAACCCGGACATGGGTTTTCGAGAATCTGACATATTTGTACAGGTCTGCCCAGTCCATCCAGGATCCGTAAGAGCCAACCAGGCCTGGCCCCACTGGTGGTTCAGCACGCGTGAAAGGGGCCAAGGCATACCTGGCCAGCTCCTGAGTGGTCTAGCCAAGGAGTCAGCCTATCCAGTCAGACAGAACAAAGTCAGAAAACTCTTTCAGCAGAAAGATTCAGGAGGGGCAGCCGTGTTGGTCAGAAGCAGCAGAACAAAGCCTGAGTCCAGGGGCAGGCACGCACCTTTAAGACCAACCGAGCTTTACTCAGGGTATGAGCTTCTGTGTGCCAGGCACACTTCCTCAGATACACAGTCTGAAACAGAATCTTCCCAAGCATTATATATAGGGAAGGGGGGGCGGTGTAGTTGCCAGGAAGGGCTAGTTAGGATCAAGATGCATTAAGTGACTGGGCGATTACAGCTGAGGTTGGATTAAGGCAGTTGTTAAGATTATACCTTGAATAAAACTTTGTGGGCCTTAAAGGCACAACTGGACTCAAACTTTTCCCCACTTCAGTCGAAAACGGCTTTCTGCGTCAGTTGACAGAAACAGCCTCTTGACACTCTGTCTCCACAGTCTTAAAGAGGAAGGGGTGGAGTAGAGGGGACAGCCCCATCCAGAGCAGACTGAATGTGCACCCAGGCGTGGAGACTTCACTCTCAGCTCTGCCAAAATCTCCAGGACGCAGCCTCTGCACCAGACGGAACCTTCTAAACGCGGGCCAAGGGACCCGGAGTGCCGCCACAGAGCGCCATGCAGAGAAATGTGACAACAAAGCGCACTGCACCACATTCTCAGAGACATGGGAAGTCAGATCTGCTCCACTGGGAGCACAATGGTGCCTGGCCGGGGGGGGGGGGGGTGTCACCACCACAGGGCACCCTCTTGTGATCCCTCCTGCACAGTGGAAGCATCAATGGATTTCCCTGGCAAGGGGGCTGGACAGGACAGGGAGCCTGAAAAGCCAAAGAAGGGTTGTGGGGGGGGGGGGATGTCACCCTATGTCTGGACACCCAGCAGGTCAAAATGCAAGTGGCACCATAACTTCAAGACCCATGCCAAAAGGGGGGGGGGGTTCAGGCCATGATAGGCAGATTCACAAAAACTGCTTCTGGCATACACCCACATCCAGTGCAACACTGCCTCCCAAAGACACTATCGAAATAATGCTGCAGAAAGCAAATCTGACAAGGGGGCTGCCTCTGCAGACACACGAGGCCCTCCACGTGGGTGGGTGGATCCTACTGGACCGACTGGACCTCGGGAGCCTCCATTACCTGTCTGGTCCTCAGAACAGGCACTTTTTTCCCCTGCTTCTATTTCTGGCTGTCTACAGAGCAGTCCTCCAGGCAGCCCCTCAAAGTCCCCAAATTAATTTTTTTTTTTTGCCGTCATGTCACAGCTGACTTATGGCGACCGCACGGGGCTTCCAAGGCCAGAGACGGTCAGCCGTTGCCTGCCTCTGCATAGTGACACCGGTATTCCTTGGTGGTCCCCCATCCAGATACTGGCCAGGGCGGATCCTGCTCAGCTCCCCAGATGTGATGAGACGGGGCTAGCCAGGCCAGGGCTCCCCAAGGCATACACGGCCTCCAAGGTCAATGCCAGCACCTTGAACTGGGCCCAGCAGCAAAATGGGGGCCGGCGTAGGTGGGGAAAGACTGCCCTGGTGAGTTCCCTCCAGCCCACCACAGCCAATGCTCTCCCGGCAGCACTGACTGTAGTTTCCGGATGCTCTTCCAGGGCAGCCTCCTGTGCAGCGCCCTGGAAGAAGAAACATGAGCTACGTGGAAGGAGGGCACGCACCAAAGTGCCATCTTTTTTCCTACCCAGGAAAAGCTGCCCCAGCCTTACCCACCAGGAGGCCCAGGTCCAGTGGCACCCCTGGGCTAGAAACCTGCTCCTTTAGCGGGAGTGCAAGTCCATCCCTGACGGGAATCCCCTCCGTTGTTTGCATGGCTTCTTTGCCATCACTGCCCTGGAGACAGCTTTCAAAGGAGCTGGATTCCCTGCCGGTCTTCCTCCAGCGTCACTCGGGCTGCCCCCCTGTTCTTCTCATATTCTGCAGCCCCTCCGTGCACCAAGGAGCCTGCCAGGGCTCCAAGACCTCAGGGGTGGAGCCTAGCAGCAACTCTGCCAGCCACCTGGGGCATTTCCACACTGACGAAATTGCCAGACAGGTCAACAGGAAAGTTCTCTCAGGAGCCATCAGAAAACCACCTGCAGCCACATGACCCCAGGGGCAGATCACCTTCACTGACACACACACACGCCGCCACCGCCACTCAACAGAGTTTTGGTATACCTGTAAGTCTAAACCACAGCAAGTAGTGATCTGCCCATGACAAGGGGACTGGGTCAAGAGCAGGACCCATAGAATCAGAGAATCACAGAGTTGGAAGGGGCCATACACGGGCTATCTAGCCCAACCCCCTGCTCAATGCAGGACCAGCCTAGAGTATCAGCCTGAAGTACTGTGTGCGGTTCTGGAGGCCACGCTTCAAAAAGGATGTGGACAGAATGGAACAGGTGCAGAGGAGAGCGATGAAGATGATGGGGGGGGGGGGGGGCTGGAGACCAAGAAGTCCTAGGAGGAAAGGCTGAGGGACTTGGGAATGTTCAGTCTGGAGAAGAGGGGGCTGAGGGGGGACAGGATGGCTCTGTTGGGGTATCTGAAGGGCTGTGTCACTTACAGGACGGCAGGGAGCTGTTCCTGCTGGCAGCAGAGGAGAGGACTTGCAATAATGGGCTTAAATTAGGGGTGGGAAGGTACTGGCTGGATAATAGGAAAAACTTTTTTACAGTAAGAATTGTGCAACAGTGGCATCAGCTGACTAGGGAGGTGGTGAGATCCCCCTCCCTAGCCGTATTTAAGCAGCGTCTGGACAAACACTTGCCAGGGATGCTCTAGGCTGATCCTGCATTGAGCAGGGGGTTGGACTAGATGGCCTGTAGGGCCCCTTCCAACTCTGTGTGATTCTATGATGGAGATGGAGGAGGAGGAGATTGGATTTATACCCCGCCCTTCGCTTGGAGTCTCAGAATGGCTTACTCCTCTCCCTTCCTCTCCTCTCCTCTCCCTTCCTCTCCCCGCAAAAGACACCCTGTGAGGTAGGTGGGCCTGAGAGAGCTCTTTTGAGAACTGCTCTTGAGAGAACAGCTCTGAGAGAACTTGTGACTGACCCAAAGTCATCCAGCTGGCTTTATGTGGAGGATTGGGGAATCAAACCTGGTTCTCCAGATTAGAGTCCGCCGCCACCAAACTGGCTCACACCGAACCACAACCTCAGCTGAATTCCCTCCACTGGGCACTCTACTGGTCAGCTAAATACAGACTAGGTGTAATACCTGAGCTAGGCAGGTTTGAGCTATCAGTGCACTGAATCAGCAAAGAAAGCAGCAGGCAGTCGCCAGATCCAGATCCAGGACAATGTCCAGTTACGTGCACCCAGGTCACAGAAGCCAAAGGGCCAAATGCTGTCCAAGGAGGTGTTGTCATCTTTCACACTCAGCACCCCACAGGCTTATCGCCTTTGGCAAGGTCCACTTCAGGCCCTGCCTCACCCCAGCATGCCAGAACGCTTCTCTGTCTCCAAAGACGTTTGGAGAGCTGACTGTGGGGACATCCGTTCAAGAGTTCTTCTTCAGGATACAGGCATTCGAGGACTCTAAGAGCCAACTGAAATGTCCCTTCTCCCCCAGCCACATGAAAAGCACCCCCTGACTGTGGCAGGACAAACAAACTGGCCTCTGTACAAATTGCCAAAGGTCTGGAGAGCAGCCGGACTTCACACAGCCGACAACGGTGCCTGGAAGCCCCAAGGGCCGACTTCCGTATGAGAAGGAATGCCCGGGGAGCCTCTCCCTCTTCACCCCCCACCCAAGAACACAGTGCACTGCACAGCTCCAAGGCTGGCTGGCTGGCTGGCTGCTTGCTCTGGCGACTCTGCAGTCCCAGCAAGGAACACCAGAGGGCATGCTGAGCCACAAGAATCGCCAGGCACCGGTCTGCTTCACCATCAAGGACACCCAAGCTCCAGAGTTCGCTCCCCTGCATTCAGCTCGCTCCATCACAGCCCCAGCACCACCACCACCGCAACGGGGTGTTTCTTTGTGCAACGTTTTAAGCAAACACTGCCACTTGAGTCAGTGTCACCAGCAAGAACACAGATTGGGCCACAAAAAAACCTTAGCCCTGGGAACAAGTGAGGCAGGGCAGCCAGAAAAGACACTCCTGAAAACAGCCAAGGCGGACCCCAACATCCACGTGGAAACAACCAGTCTTACAAACAGACTAATTTTCCTGGATTTCTCTTGCACCCCTGTCAATCTCAGTCCAGCCCCCCCTCCCCATGCACTCTTTGTCAAGGGCTCATCCCACCAGTTGAGGGGCACATCAGAGCCAACGCAAGGCTGAACCCCGTGGACAGCTACAGAGGCAAAGCAGACATGGATACCGGCGGCAGCTTTGCTGTTTGGCTGACAACTTCCCTAGTGTGTAAGAACTCCCGGGGCAAAGCCCATTATGAATAAGAAGAGCTGGTTTTTATACCCCACTGTTCACTGCCCAAAGAAGTCTTGGAGCAGCTTACAATCTCCTTCCCTTCCTCTCCCCACAACAGACCCCCTGTGAGGTAGGTGGGGGTGAGAGAGTTCTGACAGAACTTGTGACAGGCCCAAGGTCACCCAGCTGGCTTCATGGGGAGGAAGAGTGAGGCAGTAAACCTGGTTCTCCAGATTAAGAGACCTGCCGCTCTTAACCACCACTCCATGCTGGCTCTGACGTGTGGATTACTGTGATGGGCCTCCCCTGAAGGGTAGACCCAAAGACGGCTCAAAGCAAGAGTGCTTGCTGTGCCCAGGCAGAGCTCTTGAGGACTCCTTCCAGGGCCCACGTGAACGAGACATGACACACGCAAGAGCCACGAGCCCGCCACACACAAACAGGGTGGAAAGAGTTGTTCAGCCTCCTCTTATAGCTCAACTGGTGCCACAACCATAACCTGCAGAGTCCAGGCAACTTCTTGCAGGCACATTTCCATTAGGGAAACATCCTAGACAGACAGACCTCCCAAGTGCTCACGCATTTGTGCACAACACGACTCCCCCACACCTACAGAGGCCTTCCAGGCACAATGCCACATGCCTCATTCCCCACAAACAGAGCAAAGAGGACCCGTCCTTGTAAGGGATTCAAGCTCGGGCAGCTTTGCACCAACGGCCACACCCTGGGGAAAAAGCTGGACTTTCCCTACCTTTGGCCACTTGGGATTCAGGAGACGGGCCTTGATGGCATCATCCAGAGCTTTGTCATACTGCTGAGTCTTCATGTAGGCTGTGGAGCGATTGCTGTACAAGATGCAGTTCTGGGGATCAACTACCAGAGTCTCGCTATAAAGGGCCACAGCCTTGTGGAAGTCACCCTCCCGGCAGGCCTGGTTGCTCTGGCGAACCTTCTCCACAAACTCCGATTTACTCAGCAGGGGAGCCTCAGGGCTGCTTCCATCATAGTTTTTGGAGCGAAACAATGAAATCTGCAAGCGAAAAAGAACTATTAACTTCAAGGCAGTATTAATTTCACTTCTTTTAGGGGTGCTCACAACCACTGCTGGCCAACACACCACCCCAACAAAAGCATGTGGCAGTAGGGGATGATGTGGTTTGTTAACTCATCTGCATCCCTTCTGAAAGTTAATCTAGGCTGCAGTGAAGCAATGGAGCCATAACAGAACCACTGACCCCGGTGGTTCTGCTTCCCCCATGTCACAAACACGAGAAGCAGCAGTGCGGAGGGGCCTCTCGGACACCTCACTGGGAGCCACGACAGACCGCTCAAACAGATCAGACTCAGAGTGCCGGACATGCAGGACTGGCCCCCATGTACCTTCTCTGAACAAAACACAGGCTGACCGTTTGGCATCCAGAGACCTCAGCTCTCTCGTACTGAACAGCCAGGACAGCTCGCTCAAAGAACGGCAGCCCTCCCCTGGGCCTCACCATTTCCCACACGCATCGCCTGTCCTTCCCTCGTATGAAGCAGTGCTGCCCCTTCAAGGACAGCGTTGACACCAGCACCTCCACAGCCATCCCACTCCAGAAAAAATCAGTCACACACAGCGGAGCAAACTTAAGGGTGCTGCAGGCAAGTCCGCCTACTCTCTCCACAAATATGGCTGGAACTGAAGTTCCACTAAAAGCCAAAACTCAGCAAATCACGTCTCTCTTCCACTCATTAAATTTGCCAAGCAGGGTGCTGCATCTCAGGTCCCAGATTTAGGGGTGAGGTCTCTAAGGCGGGGGTGTCCAACATGCAGCCTGGGGGCCAGAACCAGCCCGTCCGGGGCTCTTATCCAGCCCGGAAGCACCTGAGGCAGGGACTGCTTGGGGAGGGGGAGGGAGCGCAGGCAGTGAGGTGTGAGTGGTCGAAGCAGCCGGAAAGGAAATGGCTGGGGCGTGGTGGGGCTAAGAGGCCAAGGGGAAACAGGGGGGGGGGGGCAGGGGAGGGGCAGCAGAGGCAGAGAAAGGGAGGCAGCCCCACTGCAGCTCAGTGAAGATGGGTGAGACCACTACGGGGGGGGGGGGGGCCGAGCTGAAAGGCCAGCACTCCCACCACTGCACCAGCCGGCCTCACATTTTTGCAAGTGGCGACCGTTGGGGGGGGGGGGGTGGCGGCGGTGAGAGCTGGCATGCGGAGCAGCAGTTAGCAGAGGAAGGGCCAGGGCCAGGAGGGGAGGAGGGCTGGGTGTGGATCCGGAGGCAACTGGGCTGTCTTGTGCGTGCTACTCTGAGGGGAAAGGCCTCCCGGCCCTGGGAGCAAGTGGAGGAGCAAAAGGGGGAGGGAAGGGTGCTGCTGAACCCACCTCTGAACAGCCACAGAGCCAAAGAGCGGCGACCTCCCTTCTCCCCCCATTATCAGGGGGACACGGGAGGACAAAAAGCGCCCCCTGGAGGTTTTGGGAACAGCCCCTCCGCCAGGCCTTCCCTTCAGCCCTCCCCCCAGCCACTTCTGTGGAAAATGCAGGGAGAGCCTTTCCGAGGCAAGAAGACCTCGTCGCCTGGACAACCAGAGAGCCTCGGACAATTTTGGTCCAGCCGTGTTTACATCCAGCCAGGCCACTGATGGCTCAGGCAGCTGTCTGGCCCTGGGAGCCACCCCTCGTCACACAAAGAAATAACACTTTGGAAAGACAGGCATGCTTTTTCGCCCTTGCCCTCTACACGGCTGGTTTCCATTTGCTCCCACAAACACTGACTGGCAAGGCCCCCTGGCCGGGCGGAGATGGCCCAGGCTAGCCCAACCTCGCCTGACCTCAGAAGATAAGCAGGGTTGGCCCAGGTTAGTACTTGGATGGGAGACCACCAAGGAATTCCAGGATGGCTACACAGAGGCAATCAACGGCCAAACACCACCGTCAGTCTCTTGCCTTGAATACCCCATTAGCAGTCACCGTAAGTCAGCTGCAGCTTGGTACCCCCCCCCCCCAAAATAAGCTAGGCCTCTTGCTGCCCCCACATAACTTGAACCTCTTGATGAGAAAGTTCAGCAGTACCATAGTGCTCCTAGAAAACAACCTGGTTCTCTTGCAGTCCTTCCTGCCCTGAGCCTGCCCTGAGCCTGCCCACGGGGAGGGCGGGGTATAAATAAACTAAACAAATAAATAAATAAATTCCTCAAGTGTAGTAAATAGAAGGGCCAATGTTCCTTTCCCCCTCACTCAGCCCCCCCCCCCCCGCTCTGAATATGAAGCTCACAGAGCAGACTGAGGAGGTCACTTCCCCATGGAAAGCCCAGCAGAACAGCAACTTCACTTGCAGATGCTGGAGACAGCCGGTGACCAGAGCATCACCAAGCAATTCTGGGCTTTGATTCTTGAACAAAATCGTCCTGGCAGCTTCAGCACAAGCAAAACAGAGAGAACTAAAAATTATCTCCCTCCCCCGGGATATGAACAGGGGCCCCAGATGGCCAAAAGGGTGCCCAATCAGGCCCCAAAATCTCACATCACTGTGAGATTGTCCCAAAAGAGGCAGTCTGCAACAGGTCTCCTGAACCAGAAAGTCATTTGCAAAGAGGTTCTTAAAGGTACAGTTGCACTTTTTCTGTTAGTAATGGCTTTATTGTAAACAAACAGTTAGTATTATATTAAGCAACTGGAACCCCCCTCCCTGCAACCAATCATAAAACGTAAAAAGTTGTTCCAGCCCCTGAACAGGTTTCACACAGAGATGGCGGCAAACAGGTTATTGTGCTTTTTGTTCCCAAGGAACTTCTACTAAATGTTTTCAAGAGCAGCTGCAAAAAGAATAACATGGTAGGGGAGGATTTGTCCCAGACCTTGAGCAAGCTGGGAGCAAAGCAGACAAGCTGGGAACATAGCAGACCAAAGCGGGGCATGATAAGGAAGCCAGACAACTAAACAGCACATGAGCACATTCCAACGGGTGGGGTTACTGGTCAAGTCCCAACCCCCGGGCGGGAGATGACAGCGTAGCTGACAATCACCTGGTCTGCAGATGGCACCACTAATCAGCTTCCACCAGACTTAGTTCCCCTTCACTTTTCTTTTTATTTATTTCCTTTATTTTTCATTTCTCTTGCTGAGAAGTTGGATTACAAAGTTATAAAACAATACAATGAAGACAAATAAAATATAAACCGTACAATAAAACTGGGCTACACCTTTCCAATACAGTGAAATAAAAACAGTATAATGCCTCAAAAGGAGAGCACGGTAAGGGGAAGAAAAAAGAAAGCCAGCAGCAGCAAGGGGAGGGGAAAAAGAAAACCAACAATTTTGCCAACAATTACAACTACAACCCCCCTCCCTATCCACAAAGAAGTCAGCTCCCACAATTCCACTACAAAACATTCTACTCCCTTCTCGAGAGGCCCTCAACCACCGTCTCCTAGACATTCGGTGAAATGCGAGAAGAGAGGGAGAGCCTTCCTCACCTCCTCAAGACAGGCCACTCTGCCAGGGAAGGGAAGCAGATGGAAGACCCCAGCTCCAGGCGGCAGCTGACCCTGCCCATTTTCAGGGCAGCACCTTCCCTTCAGAAGACTTTGCTCCAAAGAGAGGAGCTGCCGCAGTGAAGCCTCCTGACAAGGCCCAGAAGGGCTGTGTGGGCAATACCCAGCACCTGCTAACAACCAACACTGGAAACTGATTGGCAATCAACCATCAATGGAGCAGCCAACCACAGAACAGGTGTAAACAGCTCCCAAGGTGAGGGCCCCTCTCAGAGCCACTTTCTTGTCAAGCGCCAGTTGCTAGGAGGCCCCCCCCCCCCCCGCAGGTCTAGGTCAGTTGCCTGCTCCCTCCCTGTCGGAGAGGGATGCTGCTGCTCTAAGGAAGCCATTCAAAGCCAAATTTGAAAGGAAGAAGGGGAGGCAGGAGGGAGACAAATGGAGGGATGCCTTCAATGCTTTATTTTGGAATGACTGCAGTTCTTTTTAAGGTAAGCTAGTAAATGGTTCGTGTGGCTCCTGCTTCTTCCCTCGCAATGCCTCCAGAGGGCCATGCAAAGCAATCTGAACAGTCTTCCCCAGGCCCCACTACAGACGCCCCCTGGCTAGCCCCCTCTGACTCCTCGGTGGAATTCGGCTCCTGGCCACACAAGCCAGTTCTGTTCCCTGGCATCATCCCTAGAGGTAAAATCAGGAGCCCCAAAAACGAGGTCTTTCTGTAACTGACCCTAATTAGGAAAAGAAACTTGATAGCCACCTTGAGTTTGCAAAGAGAAGGCTGCGTATGAATATTTCAAATTAAATAAATATAGAAAGCTGCATTCTCAAGGGTATATTATCCATTGTTTAAGTGACATAAGAGAGGTTTCGCACGGATCATTTTGTCCAGAATCGCAATGCCAGTCAGTCCCTGCCTGGGTGTTGATATCCATGAGACTACCAGGTGTGCTTGTGTCAAGGGCCGTCAAGTCACTTCTGACCTGAGGTGACCCAATGCATTCATGACCTCAAAAACATCCCATCATTAACAGCCTGGCTCAGGACTTGCAAACTGGGGGATGTGGCTGCCCTCGTGGTGGGCCTTCCTCTTTTCCTGCTGCCTTCCACTTTTCCCAGCCTGATTGTCTTTTCCAGGGACTCTTGTCTTCTCATAAGGTGAACAAAGTACAATAGCCTCAGTTGAGTTATTTTAGAAAAAGAAGAGATTGGATTTATACCCCACCCTTCCCTCGGAGTCTCAGAGTGGCTTACAGTCTTCTTCCCCTGCCCACAACAGACACCCTGTGAGGTAGGTGGGGCTGAGAGAGCTCTTTTGAAGACAGTTCTTGCGAGAACAGCTCTGAGGGAACCTGTGACTGACCCAAGGTCACACCAGCAGCTGCATGTGAAGGAGTCGGGAATCAAATCCAGTTCTCCCAAACCCGCGCTCCTAACCACTACACCAAACTGGCTCTTTCAAATTTTAGCATCTTGAGAGAGTTCAGACTTGATTTAACACAGAATCATAGAGCTGGAAGGGACCTCCAGGGCCATCTAGTCCAACCCCACTACACAATACAGGAAATTCACAACCACCTTAGTTACCGCTTCACACTGATGACTTATGTTCAGTGTATGGTCTACTAAGACCCCTAGATCAGGGGTATCAAAACATAAGGCCCGGGGGCCGGATCCAGCCTCTCCAAGGCTCTGACCCAGCGCGCAAGCAACTGGTAGGAGGGAGGGAGGGGCGGCAGGAGGTGGCTTGGGGGTGTGAGCCGGAGCAGGTGGTGAGGTGTGCCTGTGATCGGAGCTGTCAAGAAATGGAAAGGAAATGGCTGGGGGCAGGACTATGAGGCTGAGGTAAAATGGGGGGGTGGAAGCAAAGGCAGAGAAAGGGGGGGATGTTTTTTCCCCTCCCGCCTCCTCCAATTACAGCTCAGCAAGGACTGGAGAAGCCATTACAGCTGGGTGTTCTTATGCCGCTCTGAGGGGGAAACGATCTCCCAGCCGCAGAAGTGAGTGGAGGAGCACAGGGAAACAGGGGCGCTGATGTCGCTGCTGCATGTCCGAACAGTTGCAGAGCCGGGAGGCAGAGTGACTGTCCAGGCGGGAGGGGGATGGCAACCTCCCTTCTCCCCCCCCCCACACCTGTTCTCAGCCCGGGAGGGGAAAGGGGTCATTGGAGGACAAAAATCACCTCCTGGAGGTTTCAGAAGCAGCCTCTCTGTTAGGCCTTCCCTCAGCCCCACTGCTTCTGTGGGAAATGCAGGAGGGATGAGAACTGCTGGGGATGGGGGGATCTGGAAGAGCCTGAACTCCCCCCCTTGCCGCCTGAACGAGGACCCCGTCATCTGGGTCGCCCGGGGCTGCTGAGGCTGGGCGTATGGGGAGGTGCTGAAAATCAGCCTTATTTACTTGCAAGGATGACGACTCATCTCCTAAAAGTGATATACAACAAAAACAACGGAGGCTCAGGTAGCAGCCACTGCCAAGTCAGACTTCTACCGTCTTGGGCTGGCTCGGCAGCTGGTCCCCTTCCTTGACCGCGATGACCTGGCCACAGTGATCCACACAACGGTCACCTTGAGGCTGGACTACTGTAATGCTCTCTACGTGGGGCTGCCCTTGGTGCATATTCAGAAGCTGCAGCTGGTGCAGAATGCCGTGGCCAGGCTATTGATAGGTGTCTCAAAGTGGGACCACATCCAGCCTGTGCTGGCGGCACTGCTGGCTATAGCGTACCGAATTCACTTCAAGGTGCTGGTACTTACCTTTAAAGCCCTATATGGCCAGGGTCCAACATACCTGAGGGACCACCTTTCCCCATACATGCCCCAGCAAGCACTTCAGTCAGGGCCGCAACATCGACTTCAGGTCCTCCCGGGCTCCAGGGAAGCCAGGCTAGCCGGAACCAGGGCCAGGGCGTTTTCAGTGGCGGCTCCTTTCTGGTGGAATGAGCTCCCGGAGGAGATCAGGGCCCTGCAAGATCTCATGCAGTTCCACAGGGCCTGCAAGACGGAGCTCTTCCACCAGGCCTTCAATTAGGAGCCGCCACCGCCCACTATCATCGCCCACTATCAACGCTTACCATCATTACCATTGCCCGTAACATCTGCGATGTGAGTGGCCCTGAATACAGCCTGGGCTGGGAGGCCACAGAAGGCTGGACTCTGATCCTGATACTGGTTCAAAGGGAAATCACCAGACGCCATCAGAATGCTGATTATCATCAACATTACAAGCAGTCATTTGTAGATGTTTCATTGCTGCTGTAATTTGAAATGTATTTTAAACTGTTTTAAATTGTTATTTTGTCTAGGCACTATGTGTGCCATTTGTAAGCTGCCCTGAGCCCGTTAGCGGGGAGGCCGGGGTAAAAATGTGAATAAATGAATAAATAAATAGTAGCTAATTTGTCTGGAAGTGTAAAGTACCCCCCCCCCTTTATGGTAACCCTTGGGGGGAACACTCATCTTGCATATGACTAAATACATTTATTGGGGCTTTTTTGCATTCCTCAGTAAATCAACTGCATTCACTGCTAGGAATCAATTGCTTTTGTTTGTATTTTGTGTATAAAATAATACAATTACTTGGGTTTGCCTGTCTCCTTTATAAAGTTTATATCTCCAGTGCCTAGATTCTATGGCATACATGGCCCAGCCTGATGAGGCAACACTTGTGTCAGATCCGGCTCTCATAACGAGTTTTGACACACCTGTCCTATATCCTTTTTATATGTACTACTGCCAAGACAAGTCTCCCCCATCCTACAATTACTAGATTTTTCCCACCTAAATGCAGAACTTTACATTTATCTGTTAAAATTCATTTTGTTCGTTTTACCCCAGATTTCCAACCTGTCAGGATCATCCTGAATCTTGATTCTGTCTTCTCCTGTATTTGCTACCCCTCCCAATTTAGTGTCATCTGCAAATCTGATGAGCCTCCCCTCTGTTCCTTCATCTGAGCCATTTATAAAGATGTTAAGCAATGCAGGGCCCAGGACAGATCCCTGAAACTAACAGATCACTCACCAGGCGGATGAGGAACCATTAAAAAGCACTCTTTGATGTAATCTGTCAGCCAGTTATAAATCCACATAACAGAAGTAGGATCAAACCACATTTAACCAACTTGTCAACAAGATGTGAAACCGTATCAAAAGCCTCATTGAAATTAACTTATTTCCACAGCATTCCCCTGATCCAACAAGGTAGTAACTCTTAAAAAAGCAGGTACAGTTAGTCTGACATAACTTGTTCTCCGGAAGACAACATGGGCAGACAAGACCACAGAAATTAGGATGAAATGGAAGACCTACCTAGAGTGGATACCAACAGAAGGAAAGAAAGATATTCAGTGCAAGATTCGGACTTTGTGCCCGTGGCTGGGAATAAAGGACTAACGCATGGGAACAGTTGAGGAGGGGGGAGGGAGGGAGAAGGGTTATAAATGTCTATGAAATGTACAGGTTAAGAGACAGTATGTAATATACAACAAAAACACATAAAAATAAAAATTAAAAAAAAGAGACATGACTTGTTCTTGAGGAAGCCATGCTGGCTTTTTGTAATCACAGCCATCTTTGCTAAATGCTCAAGGACTATTTGATTACTTGTTCTGAAACCGTTCCAGGTATGGATGTCAAGCTGACAGGCTGGTAGTTACCTACATCTTTCTTCTTCCCCTTCTTGAAGATGGGCACAACACTTGCCCGCCTCCAATCTTCTGGCTCCTCACCTGTTCTCCAAGAATTCTCAAAAATGATGGACAGAGACTTCGAAATTACATCAGCAGATTCCTTTAGTACCCGCAAATGAAATTCATCTGGCCCCGAGGACCTGCTTTCATTTGAAGGAACTAGGTGTTCACACACCACCCCTATGCCGATCCTAGGCGGCAACTCCCGTCTCTCATCACGTGTTCTCTTTTTCCCAGGTTGAGCACCATTTCCCTCCCAAGAGAAGACTGAGGCAAAGCAGGAATTGAGCAGTTCTGCCCTCTCTTCATCACCTGTTAAAGTGCACTTTCCTCTCAGCTCAGTGCCCCTACCGCTTCCTTGTTCTTTTTCTTGCTCCAAACATAACCCCCTTTTTGTTGTGTTTAGCTTCATATGAGCTTCAGCTTTTCTAACACACACCCTACAAGCACTGGCAATTTGTTTACATTCACCCTTGATTACATGGCCATCCTTTCATTTCATTCAGTGGAGTTCAACTTCCAACAGGTATCAAAACAATCAGACATTGTGGCACACCCATCTTTTAAAAACCATAGCTTTTCATGATCCACAGTCAAAAACTTTGCTGTAATCTATGAAATACAAGCTGATTTTCTTCTGAAATTCTCTGATATGTCCCAGTGAACAATGTAAATTTGCAATATGATCTCTAGGGGCTCTTCTGAATTCAACTTGAACATCTGGCATTTCTTATTCTATGTCTGGTAACAGTCTGTTGTAAGATTTTGTGCATCACTTTACTCACACGAGAAATTAATGTGATAGTCCAATTGTTGCTATAGTCTTTGACATCTCTTTTCAGAACTGGAATGTAGACTGTTTCCAGACAGTGGTCCAGTGAAATCAAATAAGCTAAAAACATTCATGAAAGAACCCCCCGCCCATGGAATCACTATGCATGGAGACACTGTACTATCACCCCCTTGACCAAAACCAGGAAGCAGGCCTCAAGACAGAGAGGGAAATATGGGTGGTGACAAAGTGGAAAATATTGTAATTCTGAGTGACTTCAACTAACGTCACATTAAGTGGGCACATATGTGCTTGAGTCATACGATAAAAACAAGATTCATAGACATCATAAATGACAGTGCACTGGAACACTTGGTCACGGGGCCAACTAGAGGTGCAGCAACTCTGGACTTCGTTCTGAGCAGAAATTAAGACCTGGTGCGAGAGGTAGATGTTCTTGCATCAACCGGGAACAATGACCCTAATCAGGGCTCTTTTTGTAGAAAAAGCCCAGCAGGAACTCATTAGCATATTAGGCCACACCCCGGATAGCGCAGCACATTAACGTATTAGGCCACACCCAATGTTACCAGAAGTGTGGTCATCCAGCCACATCCACCTTTTGCTTCTTATTCTGTTTACCTTGTTGTCAAAACAGTTCTGACAAAAACAATAAAAACATTATTTTCTGTCCCATCTATACCTTGCGTGAACCAATATCTTATGTCCATCAATTATTCCCACACTGGATTGGAATCAATTCCTAAAGGTTAGGTACCCACGGAAATCAGCTTGCCTTCCTGTAGAACTAGTGCACTGAATATGATTTTTTTTAGGGTTGCCAACCTACAGGTGAGGTCTGGAGATCTCCTGGAATTACAACTGAACTCCAAACTACAGAGATCAGGTCAGTGGCTGCTTTGGAAAGTGGAGTCCATGGCATTATGCCTTGCTTAGGTCCCTCCTTCCCCCAAAACCCACCCTCCTCAGGCTCCACTCCCAAATCTCCAGGGATTTCCTCAACCTGGAGTTGGCAACCCTAGTTCACTGGCAAAACAACCCTAGGAGCCAGTTTGGTGTAGTGGTTAAGTGTGCGAACTCTAATATGGGAGAACCGGGTTTGATTCCCCACTCCTCCTCCTTGCAGCTGCTGGATGACCTTGGGCAAGCCATAGCTCTGTACCAGCTGTTCTCTCAAGGACAGTTGTCTCAGAGCTATCTCAGCCCCACCTACCTCACAGGGTGTCTGTTGTGGGGAGGGGAAGGGAAAGGAGTTTGTAAGCCGCTCTGAGACTCCCTTGGGTCGTGAAGGGCAAGGTATAAATCCAATCTCTTCTTCTAGGTTTGTGGATGCACTGGACAGGAGTAGTTTATGGACTATTTTATTGAAGGTACAACATTTTATTCAAGGTATAAGATTTCATGTGCCACCCACACTTCTTCAGATGTGCATGCACACAAAAGCTTATACCTTGGATGAAACTTTGGACTCCAATTTTATGCTGCTGCTTCAGACCAACACGGCTACCCACCTGAATTATTTCGCTATAATATTTTTTACAAGCAATTATGTACCAGTGGAGTGGTTACCATGGAGAGTCTGTCCCACATGTAAAATGATCCTGTGAAAAAGTGGGCTTTACCACATCAAAGTATCACTACCATCACAAGATCACCAATCGTTGGAAGTCAATCTTTCCTATTAGGAGGTTTAAGAACATGAACTTTGCTGGCCCAGTAAAGGCAGATGTCAGCCCAGTGGCAGGAGATAATCATCTTCTTCAGAAACTCTGCCCACTTTTTAAATTTTACAAAACAGGCAATCTCCAAATGATCATGCTCATTTTTAGTTACAACTCTGTTTCTCTGCAGATGTCCCCCAAAGACCCCCAAGCAACAGTCAAGTGTTCTGCCAACACACAATGAAGAGAAAGAGAGAGGAAGGAAGGAAGGAAGGAAGGAAGGAAGGAAGGAAGGAGGGGGGGGAGAAAGGTAGGTAGGTAGGTGAGGGGAGAGAGAGAAAAGGAAGGAAGGAAGGAAGGAGGGAAGGGGGGAGAGGGGGAGAGAGAGGGAGAAAGAGAGAGAATGAGAGAGAGCAAAAGAAAGAAAGAAAAAGAAAGAAAGAAAGAAAGAGAAAGAAAGAAAGAAAGAAAGAAAGAAAGAAAGAAAGAAAGAAAGAAAGAAAGAAAGAAAGAAAGAAAGAAAAGAGGGGGAGGGAAAGAGAGAGGAAGGGTGGGTGGGAGGGAGGGAGGGAAGAAAATTGAGAGAAAGGAAGGAAGGAAAAGAGAGAGAAGAAGGGGGAGGGAGAAAGAGAGAAAGAAAAAGAGAGAGAGAGCGGAAGGAAGGAAGGAAGAAAAACAAAGAGAGAGAAGAAAGAGGGGGGAGAGAGAGAGAGAGAGAGAGAGAGAGAGAGAGAGAGAGAGAGAGAAAGAAAGAAAGAAAGGAAGAGAAAGAAAGAAAGGAAGGAAGAGAAAGAAAGAGGGGGAGGGAGAGAGAGAGAGAGGAAGGGTGGGTGGGGTGGGTGGAAGGGAGGGAAGAAAAAAAGAGAGAGAGAGAAGGAAGAGGGAGGGGAGGGCGAAAGAGAGAGAGAGAGAGAGAGAAGATGGGGGGGCACTTACTGGGTGCAGGGATAGCCTACACACAGCGACAAGCCTGCTGGAGTGGGAGCTGTGGACCTTGTGCCAGAGATCTGCAGCACGGGGCCCCTTCCCAGCTGCTCTTTGCCTTTAAAGGGAACGCTCCCTTTGAGGGCAAAGAGCCCGGAAGGCTTGACCTTGCGCCGGATCTCCACTGGATCTCCCTTCCTGGCTGCTCTTTGCCTTTAAAGGGAATGCTCCCTTTGAGGTCAAAGAGCCGGGAGGCCAGACCTCCCGCCAGATCTCCGTGCGGAGATCCGCAGTGTGGGGCCCTTTCCTGCCAGAGGGGAGGGGAGGGGGGGGTGGGCTTGGACGCCAGCCGGAACGCTGTTCTGGTGCATTCCGGCCCAAAAAGAGCCCTGACCCTAATGCTATTAAGCTCAGTATTCATGTCAACAGAAAGTGACCCCCTGAGCCCAAAACAATCACTTTCTATTTCAAAAGATGGAACTTTGTTAAAATGAGGGGAATAGTCAGAAGAATGTTAAAAGGGAAAATTAATACTCAAATCCCCCCCCGGATGCCTGGAAATGATTTAAAACTACCCTAACTGAGGACCAGATAGATTCAGGTGGGGTCACCAAGTTGGTCTGAAACAGCAGAACAAAGTTTGAGTCCAGGGGCACCTTTAGGACCAACAAAGTTTTATTCAAGGTATAAGCTTTCGTGTGCAAGGCACACTTCTTCAGATTCAATGAAGCTTATACCTTGAATAAAACTTTGTTGGTCCTAAAGGTGCCCCTGGACTCAAACTTTGTTCTGAGACCCAGATAGAACGCATACCTCAAATCAAGAAAGGTGTCACCAAGTCTAAAAGGATGCCCACATGGTTAACTACTCAAGTTAAAGAAGCCATCAAAGACAAAAGGGCTTCTTGTAAGTCAAGGTGAACAGAGAGCAGCACAGGTTCTGCCCAAACAGGCGTCAGATGGAACTCGTATGTCTCACCCATCCTGCAGCCACCCCACTGGTTACTGATGAGGTGCCAGGTTCAGTTGAAGGCAGCAGTCATCCCCTGCAAAGCCCTCAGTGGCTGTAGTTGGAATCTAGAATTTGAAAAGAAAGTTCACCAGTTCTGTCCTTAAACATAGGACATTCCTTCTAGGGAGAACAAGAAAACATACCCTCCACACATATTTCACAGGAGACAAGGACAGCCCGGACCCTTGCCTGAGGTAAGGCTGCTTAGTGATCAGCAGGTCAAAGAACAGGTTTTGGGGGGGGGGGGGGTCAATCCAACACAGGCTCACAATTTACAAGCCATTTTATAAAAATAAAATTGCTTCACTGTGCTTCACTGTGACAGATGTGCTCAACTCAGCAAAGCCTTCTGAAGGTGCTGCCCTGCAAGTGGGTGAGAAGGGCAACTGCCAGTTCACGCCCATTCTTTGTGGTGGGAACCTACAAAATTCCAAGCCAGGAAGCCTAACATATATTGCAGGTAACTTAGCAGAAACAGTTCTTAAAGAGAGAATTATTAAGCAGTTGAGGAGCAAAGCCTGCTGAGGGAAAATCAGCATGGCTTCTGCAAAGGTTAATCCTGCCTCTCCGATCTCATGGAGTTCTCTGAGCACGTTAACGAGCATGTGGGAGAGGGCAAGCCTACAGGTGTCATGTTTTGGACTTCCAAAAGGTCTTAGATAAGGTGCATCACCAAAAACTCCTGAATAAGGTTAGCAGTCATGGGATAAGAGGACAGGTTTTCTGACGGCTTAAAAGTTGGTTAAGTGGCAGCAAACAGAAAGCAGGAATCAACGGGCAGTTCTTGCAACCGAGGGAAGTGAGACTGGGGCCCCACAAGGATTGAAATGGGGACCGGTGCTATTTAATTTGTCCATAAATGATTTGAAATTGGGGGTGAGTAGTGTAGTGGCCAAGTTTGCATATAATACCTGACTATTCCAGATGGTAAAAACCATGGCAGTTGTGAAGAGCTGCTGGAGGATCTGTCTAAATTAGGTAAGTGAGCCAACAAAAGGGCAAATGAAATTCAATGTATGGTAATGCACACTGGAACATAACATCCTAATTTTAAATATGTGCTGATGGGGCCTGAACTGGCTGAGATTTCAGTCTGAAAGAGATCCTGGGACTCTTGCGGAAAGCTCCACGAAAATGTCGACCCCGTGTTCAGTGCAGTAGAAAACAAACCCCCTGCTAGAAATGAAACGGCGAACACTGTTATGCCCGTGTATAAAGCTATGGGGTAGCCTCATTTAGAATAATGTGTGAAGTTTCTGACTGTCATATCTCAAAGGATTCCGCAGAGCTGGAAAAAATGTAACAGGCAACCAAGATGATTAGGGGGATGGAGCCCCTTCCCTATGAGGAAAGGCTGGAAAATGTGGGACTTGCCATTCTGCTGGGGAGAAGCCAGTTAAGGGGAGACACGATAGAGGTTTATAAACCTATGCATGGGGTGGAGAGAGCGGATAGAAGGAACTTTTTCTCCCTCTCCCATAATACTAGGTCTCCAGGGGACACAAGAAATTGCTGGGAAACAGGTTCTGGACACAGCAAAGAAAATAGGCCTTTATTCAATGAGTAGTTAAAACTGTTGAATAGCGGAGGTGGTGAAGGCGACAAGCAAGAAGGACTTTAAAAAGGAGTTGGAGAGATGCAAGGGGCTGGAAGGCAACACTGGGAGAAAGCCTCAGCCTCTATCGCCCTCTTCCAAAAGCCCTGATTTGGGCGGGGGGGGGGGGCACCGCCGGGCCACTGTGTGAAACAGGATGCTGGGTCAGCTGGACCATCCATCACCTGTTGGGTCCCGCAAGCTCTTCTCCTTTACAGGCCCACTGACTGACTGATTGGCTGAAAGGGTTCCGGAGGACCCCGGGGTTACTGCCCCCAGAAAACCCTCCTCCTCCACCCACGCCGACGCAGGCATAAGGCCCGGGGACGGGAGCAGCAGCGGCTCTTCTCCGGAAGGCCTCCTTCCAGAAGCGGAGGGGCTGGCCCGGCGTGGCCGGAGGAGGAGGAGGCGCTGAGGAGATCGGCCCCCCGAGCACCGCGCCGTGGCTGGACGGGAAAGCGACGCCGCCCGGCAGAGCCAGAAGCGGAGCTCAAGTGGGGCGGCTCTTCCCCCACGCCCGGGGAACGGGGGGACGGGGACGACGACGACTCTCTCTTACCGCTCTCCTCCGCCTCGCTGGCAGCCGGGCCGGGCCGGGGGCCTCTGGAGCAGAGGGACCGGACGGAGTCGCGCGCCTGAGCCCCACGCCGGGAACGAACGCTGGAGCCGGCGCTCCGTCCTGGAACCTCGAAGGCGCGCGCGGCCCGCTGCGTCTTGGCTTCTCGGCCCTCGAGGTCTGAGGCCCACCCCTTCGACGCAGACAGGGAGGTCCGCTGGCGCCTGGCAGAGCCTCTTTTCGCCTGCCCTCGCCTCCGGACAGGCCGCCTCCTGCCCGGACAGGCCGTTCCTGCACCCCGCCTGGAGCGCCTCGCCGGAGGCGGCGCCTTCAGAAGCAGCCGTACGCAGCCCGTTGCCTAGCGGAAGGACGGCTTGGCGACGGCGCCCGGGGTCCTCTGGCCTAGCAGCAGCAGCAGCCCCCCCCCCCGCATGCCGAGGCCCGCCCCCCCCCCCCCCCGCCGGCCGCAGCAGGCGCCCCTCGACGCCGCTCCCCGACTCACCCGGGCCAGAAGCGGCGGCGCCTGGGGCTGCTCGCCGTTCTCCGCGCTGCCCCTGCGCGACCCCCGCCTCAGCCTCCGCGGAGGCGCCTGTTGCTCCATGGCGGCCCCGACGGGCGGGCGGGGAAGGGAGCTTGGCCCGCCCGGCCTCACGCCTCCCCCGCCTCCTGGGCTCTTCCGAGCGAGTCCCGGGCCCACTCCCCGCCCGGCGCCATCTTCGGGCTCCGGCCACCGTGCCGAGGGAGGGAGGGAGGGAGCAGAGACGCTCCGCCGCCGCCCCGCCCCAGAGGGGGAGAAGGGAGAGGGCGGGCGGCGCCCCCTCTGCCCGGCCTGCCTTCCTGGGCCCGGCGGACGGGACGGTCACGGGAGGGCGCCCCGGAGCAGCTCGTCAGTCCCTCCGCCCTGCGGCCACTTCAGGCGGGGGAGTTGGCAAAGTTGAGGCGCGCCAACTTCTCCCCGGCCGCCCCCGAAACGGGCCTCCGCCAGCCACAGGAGCACGCCCCGTCCCGTCCACCCCGCCCGCCCGCAGGCCAGCCGGGGGGGGGGGCGCTCTCTGGTGGCGCTTCTTCCCCCGAGCGTTGCGCCTCGCGTCGTCCTGGCCGGTCCGAAGGCGCGGGCGGGCGGGCGAGCAGGAGCCGGGCTGGCG
The DNA here is from genome assembly GCA_029233225.1 of Lepidodactylus listeri. Lineage (NCBI taxonomy): Eukaryota > Metazoa > Chordata > Lepidosauria > Squamata > Gekkonidae > Lepidodactylus > Lepidodactylus listeri. The sequence goes on from JARCFY010000109.1 coordinate 22,537, forward strand.
CTGCAAGGCAAGCGAGCGCCGGCCTCCTCCGGGGGCACGAGTCGTCGCCTTCCCCCCGTCCCCCCCCCCCCCCCGACTCAGCCGGAGGCGGCTGGCCTCCCGCACCTGTGTGGGCAGGAGGCGCTCGATCGGAAGGGCGGACTCGCCCGGCGGGCGCCAGAAAAGGCAGCCGACTGGCCTGGGCTCCGTTGGGACAATGGCCACCGCCCTCCAGCGCGCGCCGTGGGCCAGGGTCGGGCGCGGGGACGGGCTTTGGACGGAGGAGGAGAACTCTGCGCGCCCCCCCCCCCCCCCAAGTGGAATGGCGGCTCCTAGGATTCTGGGAACAGAACCCCTACTCGGGGGCCGGAGTGACGGTCCCTGGAACCGGGGGCACTACTCTCCCACGGGAGGCTGCCGCCCCCGACCCCCCCCCCCCCAGTGGAAGGCCTGTCCCTGAGAGAGCAGTGCTCCCTCTGAGCCAAAGGTGGCCACGCTCGCTTAACCTAAGAGCCGCATAGAATAAACATCAGATGTCTGAGAGCCGCAAGACATGAACACACACCTTTTTATTGAGAAATATGCAAATTCGCATGTTAAATTAAAGAGACAAATGCCTTCTCCAAGCCTGCCAGTGTGTATGTGTGTGGGGGCATAGGTGTCAACTATTGGGGGGGCTCGAGGGCTCGAGCCACCCCCGAAATTTCCCGGGGGGGGGCGAGCCCCCGCCCCCCCGCCCTCCGCCAGGCCTCCCCGGGCCCTCCCGTCTCTCTCCCCCTCCTGGGCCTGACCACTCCGTCCCTCCCTCCATCCGTCCAGGGGCCAGCTAAGCAAATGCCCAGCTGGCCCCTGGACAGACAGAGGGAGGGAAGGAAGCGGGAGAGGTCAGGCGGGGGGGGGGGGGGAGGCAGAGGCGGCAGGAACATGGTCCCGGCGGGCCCCTGGCACACAAAAGAGCTCCCCCCCCCCGATTTTGAAAAATTGACACCCCTGTGTGTGGGGGGGGACCGATTGGGGGTGCATGCCTCCCCTTCACTTCCCCAGCTGCCCTGCTGGGAGCCCCACAATATGTATGAAAGAGCCACAGGTGGCTCCTGAGCCGCAATTTGGCCACCCCTGGTCTAAGCTGTGGAGTCTTGAGAGCAAAAATCCTACTTTGTGAGCTCCTGGCATTACAGTTGTGAGTGAGCGGTTTGGCTGCTGCATAAATTAGGTTGCTCTGGAGCCAGATCCTTCCTGAGCTAAGGCAAAGATGTCTGAGGCGGAGGCTAAAAAAACTGAGCTAGCTCACACTGACTCAGCTTAGAGTGAACACTGCCTGATAGTAACCCCCCAGAATGGAGTAGCAGAAGTGTTCTGGGCCTAGAATGAGACCCCACCCCACCCCAGGATTTATCTGGTCCCAGGGACCCTCATTCCACTCCGGGGGGGGGGGGGGTAGGGGCTGTCATTCCAGGCCCAGAGAAAAAGGATTCTATGCCCAGGGGCTGTTGGTCCCCTCTGGAGGTTGTTGCTCCTGTTCCAGATTACTTGTTCCAGGGACCATCACTCCACTTGGGCAAAAGGAGCTTTGACCTTTTGAATCTTATGTGCCCAAATTCTCATTGATCTGTTAAGGAGCTGCTGGACTCCAGTCTAACCCATTCCAGCCTGCAAGCTGCCATTCCAGCCCCAGAGCACTTTATCTGGTCCCGGGGACCGTCTTTCCACTCTGGGGGCTTGCAGCTTCTGTGTCCTGTAGTGTATTCAGTGGACCCATGCAAGACAACTGGCATTCCTGGCTCCTGTTATACCCAGTGGGGTTTCAAGCATTTTTTTCCTTCCCAATGGGTTTTCTTGTCCTTCTTTTTGGCTCATCCCCCCCTTCTCACTGCAGCCAGCACAGAGAGAGAGAGAGAGCACTTGCCAGTCTCCAGCCCGAAAGAGGGAGAGCCAGCCTGGGATTTGAGCATGAAGGAGGCAAGAACAAAGGGAGGCAAAGCAAAGCACATGTTGGGGGGGTGTCCTGTTTTGCTGTCCACCGCCTGCCTTCTCTTCCGGCTAGGATTCCATCTGCTAGACAGGGCCCCCTCCCCACCCGGGAGAGGTCTGGAATCACCAGCCCCACACACACTCCGGCTGGCCTACTTCGCAAATGCGTTGTGGTGAAGAGGTACCACCAAGGAGAGGCGAGAACAACATGAGCCGCTTTGGGTCCTCACTCTGTTTTTTAAAGGGGCCAGGCACCATTCTAAATGGTTCCCAGTTCTTTTCTTGCCTTTCTTGAAGTTGAAAGTGTGCCCAGGAGCCATTCTGCATCCTCCCCCGGGGCTGGGGTTTATGATTTAGCTGCAGCACAGTCTTTTCTGGCCTGCGGCCAAACCAGAGTCAGATGAGGTGCCCAGTCCCTTTCTTGTTGGTGCTTGAAAGGCTTAGATCAGAAGGCAGGTCTCTACACGGATTTCACACTTGCGGATTTCATTAGCTACACTCCTAACTTCTTCGCAATCTATGGAATGCTGTAAGCAGCACCCTGCGACCGGCTCAGGGGCCGAGGGAGGGCCGAGGGCCAGTCACAAGGTAATTGTCTCCTCTTCCCCTTCCCTCCCCCCCGCCCTCCAGATTGTGCATGCAGGATTTGGGGAGAAATTTCTGATAAAGAGCTTTTTCTTTAATGCGTTTCTCCCTGGTTCATTTGTTTCAGTTGCTCAGGGAATGTGCCCATTAGTCACCCCTTAGCTGTGAGCTCCCATGAGAAAGCTCTTTGTGAGAAGTGGCTCCCCAAAAGCCGTGACTTCCTGGGAGGCTGTGGGGCTTTGCGGCTGGTTGGGCTTCCCTGGTGCTAGAGTGGCCTGGCAGGGCTGAGAGGCTCTGGGGGCACCAGCAGGAGGAGGTGGAGACGGAAGAGCCTCTGGTCATCCCTGCCCCTGCTGGGCATCTCTTGTGGTCTCCGGCTGTAGCTCAGCTCCCTTTGCAGGGAAGGCAACCAGCCTGGTGCTGAAGATGGAGTACCAACCGCTGCTGAGAGGTGCTGGACGCCCCAGCAAGGTAAGCAGCCCTTGCTGGAGAGGCCAAGGCATGTTTTCGGCTGTGGTTTGCAGAGTGGAGAGGGAAGGGGGACAGATGTCAAGCAGTCCTGTGCAGCACCAGAGGACCCGACCGCACAGTCCTCTGTGTGTTTCATTAGAAGCAACTCATGGAGTTCAATGGAACTTACTTGTGAGTAAGCATGCATAGGCCCCAGCTGCAGGATGCAAGATTTTTTTTTTAAATCCCTGAAACCATTTCCCCTGAACTTTACAAAACTTTTTATGTATTTATTAAAGAATACTGCTATCCCCTTCCATAAGTTCAGGATGACAATTGTCACCCGGCAGTCCAATTGTGCCTGGCTGGACTGAGCAAGTGCCACCAGCTTCCCTGAAACAGCCTCCCTTCCCCAGTGGGAGTCAAACGGAACCTCTTTGGATGATAACGAGTGCCATTACTGCTGCTGCTCCTTTGTTGCTGGGCTAGTGACAGGTTTTGCTTTGTCCTTAATCGTCCGGCTACATGAACATCTGATGAGTCGCTCACAGGCAGGAATTGTGACAGGAGATGCAGGGCGGGTGTCTGCCTGGCCCTGCCCGTGAGCGGGGTGTGTGGGTGGGTATGTGTGGAGTGGCAGCAGAACCGGTGGGGAGGACACAACGTTTTCAAAGGAGATTTCTCTTCTGGGTTTAAAAAACCAGCACCAGTTAACAGGTTGTTGGCATTCATACATGGGTTCTCGTTCAGTGTACTGAAGATGTCTGTATGCAAGTGAACATTTGTTCCAACTGTACTTTGAACATCACACTTTAGTTCTCCTGTCCATTAGGGAAGTGGATGGATTTTTACTCTCGGGGCAGTAAGGACTTTTCTTTGCAACAGTAGCGGGAGCAGAGGGTTGTGGCCTGTTGTTCAGAGGTTTTGCATTGGAGTCACTGAGTCACAAAGTGACTGGGACACCACTGTGGGTAGAGGGAAAGAAGCAATTCTTCACGAAGGTGAGGTGAAGATGCTGAATGGGTTCTGTGAGCCAAGCTGCGCTTCTTGCACTCCTTTGTGTGTGTTCCCAGCAGCAGCACCAGAGCAGCAGGGAATGGCTTCTTTTTCCAAACGAGGAGAGCACTGGGGAAGGAGGGAGGGGTCCTGCCTCCCGCCCTTGCCCCCAGCAGATCTTGCTACTTTGCATGCACAGATAACTTCACATTTGGAACAGCCAGATCAGTGCAGTAAGTCCCCCAGCATGGTTTTTGCGCAAGGAAACCATGCCCATTTGGTCTCTCTCTCTCTCTTGTTTAGAAGCACATCCGCACAGCAGCCTCTGGGCTGCAGGGAACATGGGAAAATGGATATGCACAAGTGAAGAAACGTATTGGGTAGTTTGGCTCTGGGGTAGATCCAGTGGGACCCCTGAATCCTGCCCTCGGTCAGCCTGGCAGCTTCTTGCAGTGACCTCCCCTCTCGCGCACTTTAGCCGCGCTGCAGTTTTGACAAAGTTTTGTCATTCTGGCGGCTGGCAAGAGAGCTGGGCCCGGGGCTTTGAGGGGTAATTGGTCACCCCATTTTCCTGTGCTTCCATTATATTATTTGTTTGTTTGTTTGTTTGTTCTATTTATATCCCGCCTAGCCAGCGGATCGGCTTAAGGCGGCTAACAAAAACCCAATACCATATATCCATAACTGACCACCTGGGAATGGTGTGTGGCCTGGAAAATGTACGCCCCCAGCCCCTACTTCTTGTCCTGGGAGGGGGGAGGTTCCGTGTTCTGGGGTGATGGGTGTTTGGCATGCAGTTAGATAACCAGCAGGGCAGGAAGGGCAGAGTCGACGTGAGCTCATCCTGCTCACGGATGAGCTCCCTCCCCACACCAATCTCTCTGTACCCCCATCACAAGGCAGGCAGACAGTCATGCGCTCTCATCAGCAGTCACGGCTCAGTCATCTGAGGTGCATACCGGCCCTGCAGGCACAGCGGTTGGTTGCCCTGTGGAGGGGAGGGGGGCAGAGCAGAGCCAGGCAGCTGCCCAGAGCACAGGCTGGTCTGCCAGACCCAAGGGATGACTTGGGGGTTGTGGCCTCCGCCTTGGGACCCCACGGGATGTCCTTCATGTGAAGACACTTCCTTCAAGGCCTGCAGTCCATGTGGGTCTCTTCTGTGTGCTCAAGGGCTCCCCCCTCCCTGCAGTCGTGCAGTGGGATCCTGTCTCAGGCAAAGAGGCCCAGCCAGCCTCCTCCCCAAGAGCCGCTGCAAGGGCCGGGCAGGCAGGCAGACATCATCCTGGCGCTGCCTTGCAAGGCCCTCCTGCATGGCAGGGGCCAACTTGGGATCCTCCATCCAGTCGGGCAGCAGCGGTGAGGGACAACTGGAACAGCCAGAGTGCTGCATGTGAGATTTAAGGGGAACTGCAGCCCTTTCCCTTCAAGCCATTTGCCCCCCCACCCCGGGTCCCCCGAGGCTGTCTTTTGGACCCTTGAGGGAAATGGGGTGAGGACCCTCCAAGAGCCTTGCTGCCACTCCACAGTTCTCTGACCTCAGGGGCTGAGAGGCTCCAGCTGGCAGATCTGGAATGAGTCATGCACCCCTCTGGCCCAAGCCCCGTGGCTGACGTCCAGGCTGCACACACAACCTTTTTATTGTCACCCAGCTCCTTCTGGGCCAGAATGTGGGCTGGCTTTTCAGAGCAACACAAGGCTGCCGAAGGAAGGAAGGAAGGAAGGAAGGAAGGAAGGAAGGAAGGAAGGAAGGAAGGAGGGAAGGAAGGAGGGAAGGAAGGAAAGGAAGGAGGGAGGGAGGGAGGGAGGGAGGAAGGAAGGAAGGAAGGAAGGAAGGAAGGAAGGAAGGAAGGAAGGAAGGAAGGAAGGAAGGAAGGACCTCTTAGCCAGACATGACTCATCTGGGTCCGGTGACCATGAACCTTCCCTCCCCTGCTCCCGGGGCCTTGTTTAGGAAGAGAAGTCTTTGCCTGCCTGGATCAGCCCAAGACCCATCCCTCCTGGCCCCCAGTCCTTGGGGGCAATCCAGCTGCCTCCCCCCGGACATGGCCACTGGCTTCCTGGTGAGCTGGCCTCTCCTTTGGCTCCCCCAGGCTCTCCCCCCCCCCCCCCCATGACGCCAGGCAGCAGCAGACACGCTTCCGGGGCTTCATGGCGGAAGGGGAGCAAGCGGCTGGGTCTCAGCACGCCATGGATGTGCTGGAGGTTTCACTCCCGCTTGCTCCCTCCTGGGATGCCTGCACCTGCTGCTCCCCAGACAAAGCTGCAGGCAAGGAATGAGGGCCCTCTCTCCTCTCCGGGGGAGCCTGTGGGAAGGCCTGCCAGGTGCCAGCTCTCGGAACCACCAAGCGCCAGGCATTTGCATGCTCTGGCTTGCCTTCAGACCCTGCCTGGCAAGAGCGGGAGAGGCCTGACCGAAAGAGCACGCATGGGATGGCGTGTTTCGTTTCGCCTCCTGGAGAACGGCCCCAGTGACGGACCTGGCTGTCCTGATGGCTGAGCTGCCTTGCCTCTTTCTGCAGCTTCCCACTTGCACTCTCTTCCTGGCCATGTGTGCTGCCGGCATCGGAGGGACCTTCCAGTACGGGTACAACGTTTCCGTGATCAATGCGCCGACTGAGGTAAGCATCTCTTTGCTGTTGTGGGAGCAGCAGGCAGTGGGACTGTTTCCCTCCTTCTCTGGTGCTTTGGACCTTGGGTAGAATCTGGTGCTCCTGATTTGTGTGGAACTCTGCAGGACTCGGCCTCCTCTCCAGCTCCATTTCACAGGAGGGGCTGGCTGGCTGGCTGGCTGCTTTTGCTCTCCTGGTCTCTTTTACCTAAAGTGGATGCCCCAGATCTGTGTTCCATTCCTTGTCTGCCACTCATAGGTCCAAGACACCTGGGCTCTGCACTTCGGCCCAGCTTCCCATCTCCCGCTTCCCCTAGGATGGGCAGGATTCAGGGGATGAAGGCTAGCCCAAAGGAGTCTGCCCTTCATACTGGCTAAGTCCAAAGGGCTACCAGCGCCCGAAGAAACCTGGAGGCTGTCAAGTGGCTGCCACGGGTCAGGAGTGTTTGCCTGGCCTCTCCGTGGTTAATGTGGGGCAGGCAGGCCTGTCAGCTGATGACTTTTCTGATTAAACTGTGCAGTGTAAGTTTACTGTAACATTTCATGCTTGTTAAGATGGTTAAAAACCAAATAAGCATGGCAAGATCAAAGCACATGAAAGCAGAAGCTGGTGGGAGGGGGGGAGCTCTGTAGCAGCCAGCCTTGGGTTTGGGCATCTGAGGAGATGGGGGGGGCATGGGGGGGTCCACCATGGGCCTCTTGCCTGGGACCAGCCAGCAGCTGGAGATGACTGGAGCGGCCGCTTGGCAAGCACGAGGCCCCCAGCTGTCTGACTTCCATCATGGGCCCACAGGAGGGCCAGTGGCAGGGTGGGGGTCGGCTTCTGCCACAGACTGGGCTGGAGCATTCCTGCAGGTCAATGGGAACATGCCTGGCTGTGGGAGGGGCCCCCGAGGGCCTGATTCAGCCCAGGCCGACACCACTGCTTTGTAGCTGTAATCCAGGGCAGGGCAGGGTGGGGGGAAAGCCACGCGGAAGCCTAACCCGTCATCATGTGATCTGGGTCACTAGGAGTGGGGGGGAATGGCTTTGGGTGTCAGAGTCGTATTCTGCACCGAGCAAAGAACCTCTCCTTTGGGGACAAACAAAGGCCCGCTGCAGGCATCCTCTTTGCCCTTCCAGCACATCCACAAGTTCTTGAACGAGAGCTGGCGGGAGCGCCATCAAGTGGCCCTGAGTCCCAAGATGCTGACCCTGCTCTGGTCCACCGTGGCATCCATCTTTTCACTTGGAGGCCTGTTTGGGGCACACTTGGGAGGCAGCTTGGCCATCCGGCTTGGGAGGTGAGTTCCACCCCGGAAGGGGAGAATTTATTATTACTTCAGTGGAGCGCAGAGAGAGAGAGAGAGAGCACTAATTATGAGGGAAACCTTCTTACTCTTGGGAAAATCAGGGCCATGTCGCTCGTTTTCCAGTCACACTCACACAACCTGCCCCATGGAACTTGGTGAAACAGAACATTTGCACAACTTTGTGGGGCAGGCTAGAGTCAGATGCACCACCAGCCTGAGATCATCCAGCGAGCTTCGCAGCCAAGTGGACGTTTGAACCCAGGTCCCATGGCTCCAGGTCACTGCTGTTGGGAGAAATGCAGGGGTCCCTCTGCAAGAATGTCCATGGTATGGTTTAGTGGAAAGAAAAGCACTTGAATGCTAATCATGGAGACTCTCCAGTTTTAAGTTTCTCTTGCACTGAACGCAGGCTAGCCAGACGGCACAGACAAAGCCTGAGTGGAGATGCTTCCAGCTATACCACACCCAAAAGAAATGCCACTCTGAGGTCAGGAAGGAATTTCCTCCAGGCCAGACTTCCTGTGGGCACAGAGCAGGAGTCCCCGGGGGAGTGGGAGCACAGGGGGTTGGACTAGATGATCCTTGAGGTCTGTTCCAGTGCCGTGTTTCTGTACTTCCAAGAGGTTGCCAAAGGACAACCAATGTGTACCCACCGTGCCATGCCAGCATTTCCCTGTGAGCTCTGACAAAAGGAATTTGCTGGCTCTCATTCTCTCCACGCCTGGTCTCCTCACAGGAAAGGAGGTCTTTTGACAAACAACTCCATTGCGATCCTTGCCGCTGTCCTGATGGGCATCAGCTCCCCAACGGGGCTCTTTGAACTGCTAATCATTGGAAGATTTTTGATTGGCCTGAACACAGGTAAAAGCATTTCATAATTGTGAACGTCAAGCAGAACATTTTTATCAGGGATGCTGATGAGCTGGATCATTTTGCTGTGCTGGGCTTCCTCTGGGGAACTGTGACAGGGCTGAATGCAAGAGTGTGCTCCTGCTAGAGCTCCTGGGGAGACTCTGAATGCGTCTTAGGCCACTGTGATTACCAGGCCCACAAAGACACGCCGCCGGTGCCAGAAAGGACAGCTGAGCTGCCAACTTCAGGGAGAAGCTGGTCGGGGCTGCCACGGTGTGTCCCAGCAACCCATTTGGATGAGGCTTGTTATGAATCTGGTCCCTGTGAGCTGAGTGCCGCTCGCTGCAAGGGAAGGCAAGGCCTTGGTAGGCGCACACTCAGCTAAGGAGAAGGCACTCAGGTCTGGCCAGGAAATGGGGCACCGCCCCTCCCACCCTTGGCTCTTTTGTGCATGAGAAGCGGTATTTGCTTTTGAGGTGCAGCATGCCATTTCCTTCCTGATCCACAAGGTGGTGCTGTTATGGCGGAACACTGCCTCTCCTGGGCACCCAAAGCACCAGGTTGCCTTGGCAACCTGAATGGGGACTCTGTCTTGTGCAGCCCGCCCCCCCCCCCCACTGTGCAGAGCCTGTGACGGGGGTGGGGTGGGGGTGTCCCAGGGAAACAACCCTGCTCTTCCTGCCTTTGGAACGCTATTCCATTCTTTGAGCACAGAGGCTTTTGGGAAGCTTTTTAGGGACACGGATTTCAGTTCCAGAGAGGTAGCCGTGTCCCCTCTGTTGCATCACAAATAAACAGGGATCTTGTGGCACCTCAAAGACCTTAGCTGTCGGAAGGTTGTGTGCTCCACTGTCATGCACCTAGCAATGTTTTTTTGAGGTGGCAAATAAGAGCAAGGCTTCCTGTGTGGGGTATGTTACATCAAGAGCTAGAAAGGAGGGGTACAGTGTTCCCTCTAAGCTGAGTTAGTGTGAGCTAGCTCAGTTTTTTTAGTCTCCGGCTCACACATTTTTGTCTTGGCTCAGGAAGGATGGCTCCTGAGCAAACTAATTGATGCAGAAGCCAAATCGTTCGCTCACAGCTTTAATGCCAGGAGCTCACAAAGGAGAATTTTTGCTCACAAGACTCCACAGCTTAGAGGGAGCATTGGAGGAGTGTCCGTGTTTTAGGTAATAAAACAGAAGGGCATTTGCCAGTGGGTGGGGGACTTGGGGGGATAACTGAATGGCTAATGTGTGGCTAGGCTGAAGGGCCCCTCTGGGCATGACCTGCTCTTTCCTTTCCAGGTATTGGCCTCTGCCTGCAGCCCCTTTATATAGGAGAAGCTGCCCCAAAGCACCTTCGAGGGATGATGACTATGGGCAGCTCCATATTTCTGACGGGGGGGATTCTGACAGGACAAGTTGTTGGCTTAAGGTGAGTGCCAAAGCCCCTTTGCAGTGGCTGAGGAGGCTGCTCAGATCTGGGCAGTCCTGCCAGCATCCTCTTGGCTCCGGGCCTGTGGCGCCAGGAACAGGTAGGGAGTGGCACTTGATTCCAGTGGCAGGGTTACCCGGGCAGGGCTGATTCTGCTCCCATGCAGAGCCCTGTGGGATCAGACCCAGTTGGGTCCATCTAGGTCAGCACCTGGTTTCCCTTGATGGGTCAGAATGGGAAGGCCCAAGCAGAATGGGAAGCCAAACAGGCAAGGGGTATTCCTGCCTTTGGCGACGGAGGCCCCAGTTGCCTAGCCTGGCTAATGGCTGCTGAGAGGCCTTTCTTCCCTCTCTGATCACCCTTTAAAGCCGTGCGGACCCCACCAGATCCTATGGCAGTGAGTTCTATAACTCACAGTGTATTATTTCTAAAGCTGTCCCCCTCCAGGTGGGGTCTGGCCTGGCACCTCACCAAAGTCTCCTGGCTGAACTTGGGCTCAGTGGGTGGGTCCTCTTCTCCTGCGGACTGGAAATTGACAGGGAAAAAATGACCGGAAGCAAAGTGTGGGAATCAGAGGACAGTTCTCCGGTGGAGGGAAGTCAGCAGCGGGGTCCCACGAGGATTGGTACAGGGCCCTAGACTGTTTAGTTTATTCATCAATGATCTGGAACGTGGGTGAGTCGTGTAGTGGCCAAGTTTGCAGATGACCCCAAATTATTGAGGATTTTGAAAACCAAAGATGACTGTGCAGAGCTCCAGGAGGTCCTCCACAAATTGGGTGAATGGGCAGCAATGGGGCAAATGAAGTTCAATGTTGGTAAGTGTCAGGTGACAAAAAAATCCCAACTTCCACGTATAGGCTAAAGGGGTCTGAACTTAGGGAGTCTGAGAGGGGCAAAGATCTTGGGAATGTGGTGGGCAGCTGAGTGAAAGTGTCAGCCCAGCATGCTGCAGCAGCAGTAAAGAAGGCAAGGTCTGTGTTGGGGGTTATCAGGAATGGAGCTGAAAATAAAATGGCTGAATTATAATGCCCCTGTATAGTTCTGTGGGTAAGCATGGATAGCTTTAAGAGGATATTAGACAGATTCATGGAGGATAAGTCTTATCAGTGGCTGCTAGCCATGGTGACTGAGGGGAACCTCCACATTCAGAGGCACTAATCCTCTGAATCTCAGTGCCAAGAGGCAACATCAGGGGAAGGCCTCAGCCTCTGTGCCCTGTTGTTGGATCTCCAGAGGAACTGGTTGGCCACTGTGTGAGACAGGAAGCTGGACTAGATGGATCCTCCCAGTACCACAGCCCTATTTTCAGGAAGGGCGTCCGAAGAACTGAGCCAAATTGAGGTGACCAGAGATGAAGATCTAGACCTATTGTAGAAATTAAAAACTGACAAGTCTCCGTCCTGATGGCCTATACCTGAGAGTTCTTAAGAAACTCTGAGATAGTTGATCTACTAACCCGTATATGTAAGCTATCACTAGATTCAGCTGCTGTACCATAAGATTGGAGAGTAGCAAATATTACACCAATTTTTAAAAAGGACCCAGAGGGGACCCAGAAAATTACGGGCCAGTCAGCCTAATGTCTGTCCCAGGCAAATTAGTAGGAACTGTAATCAAAGATAGGATTAGAACAAAGTTTGAGTCCAGAGGCACCTTTAAAACCAACAAAGTTTAATTCTAGGTATAAGCTTTCACGTGGATGCACACTTCTTCACATTCTTTAGATCTTGGGTCCTAGTGGATAGCTCAATGAAAGTGTCAACCCAAGTGTGCTGCAGCAGAGAAAAAAGGCCAACTCTATGTTAGGGATTTTTAGGAAAGGGATCAAGAATAAGATGGCTGTCTTATTCTAATGCCCCTGTCTAGATAAATGGTGCGGCCTCATTCGGAATACTGTGTACCGTTCTGGTCACCCTATCCCAAAAAGGACACTGCAGAGCTGGAAAAAGTACAGAGGAGGGCAACCGAGATGATTAGGGGGTTGGAGCACCTTTCCTATGAGGAAAGGCTGAAGAGTCTGGGAATTTTCAGTTCAGAAAAGAAACATCTAAGGGGGGACATGATAGACGTTTATAAAATTATGTAGAAGAAGAGGAGATTGGATTTATATCCCACCCTTCACTCACTTGGAGTCTCAGAGCAGCTTACAAACTCCTCTCCCTTCCCCTCCCCACAACAGACACCCTGTGAGGTAGGTGGGACTGAGAGAGCTCTGACAGAAATGGCTCTTTTTCAAGAACAGCTGTGCCAGAACTATGACCTGCCCAAGGTCATCCAGCTGCTGCAAGTGGAGGAGTGGGGAATCAAACCCGGTTCTCCCAGATTAGAGTCTGCGCACTTAACCTTTACACCAAACTGGGTATGGGGTGGAGAGAGTTGATGAAGAGCAAATCCCACTTCCAAAATACTAGAACTTGAGGGCATCCAATGAAGCCAATGGGCAGTAGATTCAAAAGGAAATACTGCTTTACACAGAGAGTGATTAAAATGTGGAGTCTGCTGCCAGAGGATGTTGTGATGGCCTAAGGCATTGATTACTTTAAAAGGGGACTAGATTCGTGGAAGATAAATCTATCAATGGCTATTAGCCATGGTGACTGAGGGGAACCACTGCACTCAGAGACACTCTGAATCCCAGAGCCAGGAGGCAGCATCAGAGGAAGGCCTCGGCCTCCATGTCCCATTGTTGGCCCTCCAAGAATCCTTCTCATCCACCTGTCCTGAATTCGCTGCCAATTAGTTTAAGTGGGTGACCCAGAAGTTTTGTATTGTGAGAGGGAGAAAGTTCTTCTATCCACTTTCCTAGCACCATGCATAATGTTATGAACCTTAATTATAGCTCACCCTTTTTAAAGTAAATTGCCCCAAATGAGTTAGTCTTTCCTAATGAGGACGGCATCTTAATTCTTTAAGTCAATTGTATCTGAAGACGTGTGCATGCACACAAAAGCTTACATCCAGAATGAAACTGTTGGTCTTAAAGGTGCCACTGGACTCAAACCTTGTTCTGCCGTATCACACCAAGACAGCTACCCACCTGAACCTTCAGTCAATTGGGTGATCTTTTCTGCACCTTTTCCATCTCTGTCGATGCCCTGGTTGACCTCTGGAATGGTGAAATGGCCTGAACAGCTGACGCAATTGCAGTAGGCACTCTCCCTCAGGTCAAGCGGGCTGCACAGCACCTTGGTTTGCTCAGGGGCTGTGAGTGATGAAAAGACAGGGGAGGCAGCTGTGAAGGGGTGGCGGAGAAAGACTTGGGGAAAACTTGACAACCTATGGGCTAGCGCTCATTTGACAGTCTACTTAGTGGCCGTGAAGGCAGCAGAAGAGCAATATTGTTATGCCACCACTGCATCCGCACAGTGCAGACCTGCAGAATTTTTCTAGACGGCCAGGAGTCTATTGGGTTTTTCTGGCCAATGGGGGGAGGTAGACCGCTCTGCAGCCCACTGTGATCCATTTGCCAAACACTTTGCAGATAAAATCTCTCCTAATTCATAGCAGCAACAGGATTGGATGATCCCAGGGTGCTGATGCATCCAGTTGTGTGGGATACCTTACAAGCTTGTGCAGTCTGAGGATGTGGGCAGGATTCTTGGGAGTTTGAGACCTACCATCTGCTTGTACAACCCTTGGCCCTCCTGGGGGCTTAAATCTGCCGGGGGGGGGGGGACGAGCTGGTGCACTGGGTCTGTGAGGCAGTAAACAACTCCCTGAGAGACTAGGGTAGGTGCTGGGGGACTTCTGCTCTGCCCGTTGGCCTTCTTCCTGCAGGGTTCCCAAAGGCTCCATCTTCTCCTCCCTGCTTTTCAGCATCTGTGTAAAGCTGCTGGGAGAGGTTGGCCAGAGATTTGGGCTGAGCTGTCACACCTGTGCTCGTGACAGCTCTGTCTTTGGCTGCCAGCAGATCCCAGGGTGGCCATGGAAACCACAAACAGGCGCCTGCCCTGAAGGCAGTGTTGGAATGGGTGAGGGCTAACAAGACGAGACTTAATCCTGACAGAATGGAGGTGCTACTGGTGAGGGGAAAGTCTGATCTGGGAAATGGGTCCTCTCCTGTTCTGGATGGGGTTGCCCTCCCCCTAAAGGGGCAGGTTCACAGCTGTGGGGTGGGGGGATGATGGCTTCTGGACCCAGGCCTCCTGTAGATCAAGCAGGTAGCAGCGGGAGCCAGGGGTGCCTTTCAGCAGCTTTGGGTGGTGAGCCAGCTGCGGCCCTTCCTGCCACTATGGTGCACGTCCTGGTAACGTCTAGCTTAGACTACTGTAGTGCACTCTATTTTGGGCTGCCCTTGAAGAGTGTCCAGAAACTGCAGCTAGTACAGAAAGCCAAGGAATTAACGCTGACTGGAATGGGCCGTTCAGACCAGATCACACCGCCTGCCCAGACGGGCCCCTGATTTGTGTCCAGGCCGAATTCAAGGTGCTGCGATCGACTGTTAAAGCTTGGCATGGTTTCGGCCCAGCCAGGAAACTCGCCTGTTCCCTCTGGTGCTGCTGGTGAAAGTGGGGTTTTTTTTAAAGAAAAGTTTCATTTGGTGTTTCTTTACTCACCTTCATTCCTGTTCATGTTTTTAATTGTTTATAGACAGATAGGTATAAATATGTCAATACATGTGTATTGTTTTTAAAGTTGATTTTAATGCCTTCTTAGTTGATTGCCACCTTGAGGGACCTAAAGGCAAGATTTAAAGTGTTGTAAATAAAATGAATAAATACAATATTTTTTGCAGCTTAAGTGAGCTCTAGCCTGCAAAATCTCCTGCAGTTATAAATCAGTTTGGCCTGATTTACATATTATAAAGTGTCCCCCCCGCCCCACGTGGACTCGTGACATATTCTGGGAGGAGAGCAGGGGCCCAATTTGGATGGAGCGTATGACGTGCAGCACTTGAATCTTTCCTCTCCCTGCATGCCGTTTTCCTGTAGTGTACACTACACTGTAGTGTCGTGGTTAGGAGCGTGGACTCTAATCTGGGAGAACCGGGTTTGATTCCCCACTCCCCCCACTCACATGCAGCTGCTAGTGTGACCTCGGGTCAGTCACAAGTTCTCTCAGAGCTGTTCTCTCAAGGGCAGTTCTTGAAAGAGCTCTCTCAGCCCCACCTCCCTCACAGGGTGTCTGTTGTGGGGAGGGGGAGGGAAAGGAGATAGTAAGCTGCTCAGAGACTCCTTCGGGTAGTGAAGGGCAGGGTATAAATCCAGTCTCCTCCTCCTCCTCCTTCTGACCTGAAAAAGCCGCACAGAGCACTGTTTGCCCACTGGAAAAATGTGTGCACAGGTCTGTTTCCGCAGGGTGGCAGATATTGGCTCCATAGCACTGATTCAGGCAGGGAAAACAGTGCTGGGGGAGAAGCTTAAACCCCCTCCTTCCCATGTCAGTGATCCCAGCACAAGCCATACCCTGCACGCCTGGGAACTGAGTCCCCAGTGGGGCAGAACTCTCCCTCTGCACATGGGGCCGAAGGGCCACGGAGCAGGTGGCTCAAGGACTTTGTCCGGTGTGGATCATCCCTTTTGACAGACTTCGTGTTTTTGCTGTGGCCGAGTGATGCGGCCTTTGCATTCCAAGTTAACTCGGGAGAATTTCCCCCCAGCTTGTAATGGCTACCAGATTGCCCCGTCCTGGCCCTGGCTGACTCTTCCAAAGAATTCCAAGAAGCTGATGAGGCAGAACTTCCCCTTGCCACAGAAGTCAGGTATTGAGAGGGGCTGAGATAGAAGCCGGCTCTTCTGCCTGCTTCACACTTCTGGCTGTAATAACAGCTCCCTCCTCACAGGGAGTTACTTGGTGGAGAAAAGTACTGGCCTCTCCTGCTCTCAAGCTGCTGCTTCCCAGCCTTTTTCCAACTCTTGGCCCTTCCCTGGTTCCCAGAAAGTCCCCGGTACCTCTTCATCGACAAAGGGGATGAGGTGAAATGTACCCAAGGTAAGTCACACATGACACGCGTGTCCATGACACGCCCCCTTCGTCGGAACAGGAGGAGCCCCCCCCCCCCCCCCCGCTCAGCACCAGCCCTGGTGCCCTAACCCAGGGGTGGGCAAACTGGCTCAGCGTAAGAGCCACCTAGAACAGGGGTGGCCAAACTTGCTTAACGTAAGAGGATAAACATCAGATGTTTGAGAGCTACAAGACATGAACAAATATTACCTGCTTTTATTGGAAAATAAGCAAAATTGCTTTTTATTAACATGAGACTGCCAGAAATAATAACAAAAGGAGTAAAAGCAGATATTGATAATGATATTAATTTGTCCAATGATATTTGTTTGCTAATGATATTTAGCTTCCCCAGCCGCCCTGCTGGGAGCCACATAATATATGTGAAAGAGCCGCATGCGGCTCCTGAGCCACAGTTTGCCCACCCCTGCCCTAAATGCACCTGAGTGTCTCTCACCACCCAGACTGTCTTCCTGTCCACAAAGTGACACTTGGTGGCTGCTGGTCATTCCCCCCCCCCCCAGCCAGCCAGGCCCTTCTCCTGACTACACCACAGCGCATCCTCTTTCCCAGAAGCACCCAGCCTGAGGGGAGGAGTGGGACCCAGCCAGAAGGAAGAGCTTCCCAAGCCTTCTGTTTGCAAGACGGCCCCTCTGCCACGGATTCCTTGTGTGGCCTTAGCCACCCATGCCATCCCCACTCCACCACCACACTATCCTGCCTGCGAAGGGTGAAGCAATCTGAATAATTGTGCCTTACTGGCCATGGAATAGGGCTTTTGGGTGGCTGAGCGCGATCCAGATGGGGAAGCGGCTGCAGCTTTCTGGACCCTCGTAGGGGCCAAGGGTTCTGTGCTTGGAGTCCCACCTGGGACCTGTGTCTTGTCTTGTCCCCACCCAGCTTTGAAGCGGTTTCATGGCCCTCTGCAATACAAGATGGAAATGGAGGACATTCAGAGGGAGCGTGCAGCCCTCGGGGGTGAGAAGCCCAAGAAGCCCTGGGAACTCTTCACTGACCGCAGTGTCCGGTGGCAGCTCATCACCGTCTTCCTCATGCCCATGGGCCAGCAGCTGAGCGGGATAAACGCGGTGAGAATGAGGCCCAGCTTTCCCCCAAGGACCCCTCCCTCAGCCACAGTGCCCAGCAAGCACCAACCGCCTCCTTGTTTAGCTACACCTTAAATGCACACCTACTTGGAACAGACTGAATTATCAAGGCCTTCTCCCAAGAAGCCTGGAAACTTTGGCCTTAAGAATGGTTTGAAACTCGCCTAGAGCAGTGCAGACAAGGCCTAAGGAACCACCCCAGGGCTCTGCCTACTGGGGACACCATAAGTTTGGAAAGGGCCGTCTTGTGGTTGAGTCGGAATTTGGAATAGTTGTTTCTAGGGTTTTTTTAACAGTTTTATTCCTTTTTCAGTATCTTGTGTGATGTGACCTGCCCTGAGCCCACTTGCAGGGAGGGCGGGGGGGGATCTCTAAATAATTAAATGAATCAGTTGAGATGAAAGGTTTGCACTGGCAGCACTCAGAAGCTGAAAGGCCAGCTTTTTAAGAATCGGGGTGGGGGGGTGTCAGATCCTTGCACCTGAAACACTGCAGACATGGGCCAAACCACCACCATCTTCCTTGTTCGAAAATGAGTGTCAGGAAACCAGTTGGGTTTCTCAGCTGTCCTTTCCATGGTCAATCCCACCTTTTTGTTTCATCAGCAAACAGAACCAGCTGCCACCGATGCTCACCCATCATACCCTCTTGCCACCAGGCAGGGCCCCCCCCCCCCCGCTAGACCTGAAGCCCTCCTTATTTGCGATGGCTCCTCGTCCTGAGCAGCAGCATGTGGCAGTTGCTCTTGATGCTGCTGGCCTGTCGCCCAGGGGTGAGCTGTTCGTTCAAGGCCAGCAGCGCCCTGTTCCACAGGCGAGGGCAGCGTGGCCAGGATGCTGGCTGCCTGATCACTGGCCATGCCCTCCGCTTTCGGTTCCCTCCCACAGATTTACTTCTACGCAAGTTATGTTTTTGCGGAAGCTGGAATCCCCCTGGCAGAGATCCCCTATGTGACCCTGGGGACCGGGGCTTGTGAGTGTCTCACTGCCCTCACCTGCGTAAGTGACACACCTTAAAACCTGGATTTTTCTGAGGTGGAAGGAAGAGTCTTTGGTGCTGAGGGCAAAGGGGGTGTCTTCCCTGCAGGGCCTGCTGATTGAGTCGATGGGGAGGAAGCGTCTTATCCTGGGGGGCTACTCCCTGATGACTGTCTGGTGTGTGGTGCTGACCTGCTCCCTGACGTACAAGGTAGGCCGAGGAATACTCTGGACTGAGGGGTGCTGAGGGATCTGCTCCCTGCCGCCGCCCCCCCCCCCCCCAGAAAGCTGTTTCCCTGCTGTGCTTCTTGATGGCTCTGGACACGCCAGAGGACAGGAGAACACCTGGCCATCATGCCAGGAACAGCCGGGCAGACTCCTGTGTCTTGTGTGGGGGGCAGCAAGTGGCCAAGGGCAGTTTTTGGAATGGGGGGGGGGGAACCACGGGGAGAAACAGCGCTGAATTCCAGGATGGCTCAGTTCCTAGAGACTCTTGTCCTCACATCCTTGCTCAGTGCTGGGGGGATTCCAGGAAGCTGTAAGCCCTTGGCCACAGGAATACAGCAGCAGCTGCAGGGGCTAGCCATGTCTTTGTTCCTCTTCCAGACACACCCCTGGGCACCGTATCTGAGCATGGCTTCGATATTTGCTTTCATCCTAAGCTTTGGCCTCGGACCAGGTACCTCTTTCCTGTCTTTGGCTTTGGGTTGGCACTGCAGATGGCTTTTCACTGCTGCCCAGTGGGGTATCTTCAGGGCCCTGGCTTGTGTTTGCTTACATCCCACCCTTCTATAAAGCACTCAAGCAGTTTACAGGATGGATGCAATGGATGTAACCAAGGGGGGGGGGGAGCTATGCCCCCAGGCTCTAGGCAATGCGAAGGTGCTCCTCCAGAGTAAGCCAGCAGGAGCGCTAGCTCTTTAAATCTCTTACTTGTTTGAAATATTCACATCCCACCTCACCTCCTTAGTCTCCAGGTGTCTGTTAAAGAGATAAAAACAGGCTAAAACTGCCAAAAGAAGA
Source organism: Lepidodactylus listeri (assembly GCA_029233225.1). NCBI lineage: Eukaryota > Metazoa > Chordata > Lepidosauria > Squamata > Gekkonidae > Lepidodactylus > Lepidodactylus listeri. The sequence goes on from JARCFY010000109.1 coordinate 41,737, forward strand.
AATATGCCTGGATTTGCCTACCACATGCACTTAATTATTCCTGTCATACATAGTTATTAGCTTCCCTGGGGGGGGGGAGTTCCCCACCATCCTCCTGGTCAGATCCATATCTGCACAGCTCAAGAGATGGTCCTACCTTGGTTGCTCTTTCCCATCACTATTGCACTGAAGCCCTACTCAAGAGAAGGTGCTTCTGGTTCTAGAATCAAAACAGGCTGCAAGCATCCTTTTGCACCTATCTGGGTGGTCTGTGGCTGGTTTCCACTAACCTCCCCCCCCCCCCCCCCCCCGCGCGCAGACACAGAGGAATGACTAACCTTTGCAAGCCGTTTTCTTCTTGCTCCTCCAAATGGCCCCGGGGAGATCCATGCCTGCTGCTCTTGCCCTAACCAGCTCTTCCTGAACTTGACCCCAGGTGGCGTGACAAACATTTTGACGGCAGAGCTGTTCACGCAGTCTTCACGCCCCGCTGCCTACATGATCGCAGGGTCCATGAGCTGGCTGAGCTTCTTCACCGTTGGGATGCTCTTCCCCTTCATTGTGGTAGGTGGACCTCTGCGTAGTCCTGCTTTTGGCCACCTCCTGCCAGAGATGCTGGTTCCCCAGGTTTGTTTTGGCACACCGCCTCTCAAAAGAAGCCCCAGCAAGCAACAGTCTCTTTTCGCCCGGACCCCTTCCAAACTGATGCAAGAGGTACGGGCAGCTGCCCAGGCAACCCACCACGGCCTCCGGCGGTGTTCCCTCTAAGCCGGGTTTAGTGTGAGCTGGCCCACTGTTTTTTAGCCGCCGACTCACACCTTTTTGCCTTAGCTCAGGGAAGGATTTGGCTCCAGAGCAAACTAATTTATGCAGTAGCCAGATCGCTCATTCACAACTTGAATGCCAGTAGCTCACAAAGTAGAATTTTTGCTCACAAGACTCCACAGCTTAGAGGGAGCATTGGTCTCCGGTTGCAGAAAACGTCCCACCCAGATTAGGGATTTTTCAGAATTGCAGAGGAGCAGCCATGCTGGTCTGCCTTTGCGCATAATAAAAGTTCAGGCAGATGGGGGAGAGGGTGATCTTCCTTTTACGTATCCAAAGAACTGAGTTGGGGCTCACAAAGGCTCATCCTGAAAGAAGTGTTGTTAGTCTTTAAGGTGCCCCTGGACTTTGAGGAATTCTTCACACATCTCTCACTCACTGACACACCAATAAAACTAATTAAAATACCTAGAATTCCTTAGTTGTTAAATGAGAACTGGTTTCAAGGTAGCAAGCAGAAAGGGAACCAAGTGGGGACTAGTAAAGAGCCAGGTTCAACCCTGCTTGCTTTCTCTTGAGACACGGGCGAGCCAGAAAATTCTGAAGAGCGACAACCCTGCTGTGCAGCACTGGCGTATTAGAGCCAGCCATCAAATGACCCGTCCGCACCGGATGCCTTCAGTGCTTCACAGCAACTTGTCTGAAGTGGTTCCTCCTGCTTGGAAGCAGGTGGGTGCCACAAGCCTGGTTCTGAAGCCAGACGCAGCAGGTACCTGGTCCAGCTCAACCGGGAGTCGGCAGGGCAAGGACGGCCTCTGCTGCCTTTCCCCTGCAGCAGTTAGCAACATTTGCTGTTATCTTCATTGGATCAAGAATGCTTCACAATCGGAGAACATTAGTTAAGTCTGTAGCACCAAAAGAAAGCAAGAGTCCAGAGGCACGTGAAAGACTACATAGATTCTGTAAGAAACTTTCATGAGCCAGCGATGCCTTGATCTGATACATGTGGAAAGGTGGAATATATGTAGCTATGCTATGAGAGGCCATGGAGAGTGGGTAGACTTTGAGCCAGTTTGGTGTAGTGGTTAAGTGTGCAGACTTGAATCTGGAAGAACCGAGTTTGATTCCCCAAGCCTCCACCTGCAGCTGCTGGATGACCTTGGGCAAGCCATAGTTCTCTCAGAGCTGTCCTTGAAAGAACAGTCTTCAAAAGAGCTCTCTCAGCCCCACCTACCTCACATGGTGTCTGTTGTGGGAAGGGGAAGGGAAAGGAGTCTGTAAGCTGCTGAGTCTCCGAGTGAAGGGCGGGGTACTCTTCTTCTTTGTTGAGGGTCCCCATCTGGGAAAAGTGTGTGTGTATGTGTGTGTGAGAAGTGCTGTCAAGTCGCTTCAGACTTATAGTGACCATATGAATTAATGTTGTCCAAAACATCCTCTCATGAACAGTCATTCTCAGGTCTTGCGAACGGTGGGGGCCTTTGTGGCTTCTTTGGTACAGTTCACCCATCTCCTGTTGGGCCTTCCTCTTTTCCTGCTGCCTTCCACTTTTCCTAGCATTATTGTCTTTTCTAGTGAGTCGTATCTTCTCATAACGTGACCAAAGTATGATAGCCTCAGTTTAGTCATTTTAGTTTCTAGGGAAAGTTCAGGCTTGATTTGATCTAGAACCCACTTATTTTTTTTGGGGGGGGGGGGGTCCACCTTATCTGTAAAAATCTCCTCCAGCACCACATTTCAAAGGAATCTACATGTGGGAAAAAATTGTAAAGGGTGGTAAAAGTGTATACACGTAGCAAGACAAACAGCCAGCATTTTCATCCTCTAATGTGTTGGGGGGGAGCACTGATTGATATGAAGAGCAACGTCTGTGCCAGAAAATTCAAGCTACACATAGGTAAGATTCATTCTGAATTAATAACCATTCTCAAATTTTCAATTTTGTTTTCCAGAAAGGTCTCAAACAGTATTGCTTCCTTGTGTTTTTGGTGGAATGCTTCTTGGTTGCCATTTTCATCTTCTTTGTTATTCCTGAGACAAAAAATAAAACCTTTCTAGAAATTAAGAGAGAATTTCACAAGCTCAACTTTGGCAAAACAATCCCAGAGCACAAGGGAGAACTGTGCGAGAGACGGCACCCTAGCTGTGAGTTCTAGAGGGGTGGCACACGGGCTTTCAAGCCAGCCAGGAAACGGAGTGCTCAGAGTGTCTGCTGGCAAAGGACGGCCACCTGCATGGAACTCTGACTCCAGGGGGCTTGGAAGCCACACAGTTGTATATGCTTGGCTTTCCTCTGCACATGCCTCGAGGCCTGCACAAGGTCCCAGTTAAATCATAATAAAAAAAACCTCTTCCTCAAAACCGACTGCTGTTGTTTCATAAAGAAAACGGCCCTTTCTGAGCCACAGGCAGGGGAGGTCCGGCTTTCTAAGCCTCGGCCACAATACTTGACTGCAGCGGAGCCTGCAGCAGATGAGGAGGACAAAGGAAAAGTCACCAACTCGGCAGACATCACTGAGCCCTTAGGGCTTCTGGGAGGATCCACAGTCCGTGCTAAGATTTTGGACAACTGCATGAAAGACATGGGGAGGTTTGAGTTAACAGCTGATCTGTCTAGGCAAGGAAAGAAACGGCAACAAAATTATTTTGGGGGGGGGGGGTCAGGGCTGCCATTCTGGTTGCAATTCAGTGTGAACTTTGTTGGATGCATTGGTGATGAAGTGTATCTAATCATGCGTAATCGCGCGTGCCGAGCCTCTTCCCCTCCCTCCCCGACAACAGCGGCGGAGAGTCCCGCTGCACACTGAGCCTCTTCTCCCCCTCCCCTCCCCATCGGCCAAAGTGTTCTCTGTGCGTGTGCATGGAATGCTTTTACTTTGGGGGGAATTTAAATATCCCCCCAAAAGTTTTCTAACTTTTAGGATTTTTCTGCACACGTGGGGAGCCCCCCGAAGCATGCAGAACAATCTCCCTGCCCCCCAGGTGCCCCCCCCCATAGATTTAGATATCCGCATGCAAGGGGCGCCTTGGGAATTAGATATATGGATAAAAGTGTAATGATTTCATGTTTTGGTGTGTGTGTTTCTTTAAATGTGAGACAAGTGTGATGTGATTGGTTGATGACAGAGTGTGGGGGCAGAGATGTCTCTGAGGTGATTTAGGAAGAGATGAGTGTGGAGAGTTTTTTGTGAGTCTTTATGACAGAAGAAACAGTTTGAATCTAGCTTGTGTAGCTAAGACAAACAGTTCAGCCTGTGTGGCTATGTAAGAAAAGAGAGTTCAGTCTGTGTGACACAGTCCTTCCTCAGGGCCACATAGCCCTCTGAAGCACCCAGACACTGGGTCATTCTACCAAAATAGAGAGACTTGAAATTTTTAATTCCTGGTGATGGCAGAAATCTACCAAGTACATGTATACAGATTGTGTGTAAAGGAGAAACAAGCTCCCCAATAGCTAGCACGTCACAGTAAGTAATAGTATGTTTTAAAAAATATGCTTTCCAAAAATTCCTGAGTAAACTTAGAGGAGTCAGAAGCGAAGAGGACTGCCACAAAAGGTGACCGCAGCCGCTGACTGAAGTGGCTGTCAAGTGGTAGTCAACAGCAGCAAAAAGAAGAGAAGACTCTTGCAGCACCTTTAAGACATTTTTATTCCAGCACACACCTTAGTGAGCTACAGCCTGTTTCCCCTGCTCCAGATTCCTGCTCCTCTTAGCGACAATGTCTCCCTGGACCCTCCAGGTTCCACAACAGCCAGCCCTACATCCCAGTCGTCAGAGGAATGACTGCCTTGCTTGGAGGCCGCTGCTGGTGAGAAGCAGAACACTGAACCTGTGGCCTTACCCAGCAGTGGGGCTCTCTGCATTTTCTCAGGAGCAGAGAAACCAAGACAGCGGCGGATTGACTGCTTCCAGTTACGAGGGAAATATAAAATGGCAAAAAATTCATCACAGCAACCTGATGTCAAGAGGGGACCTTTTTCTTCTTCACCTTTTCTTCCAGGCTGGCAAAATATTTCATTTTGATCAAAACTTTTTTTGCTTTCTGAAGATCATCTGCAATCCAAAGAAAGAAAAGGCAGGTGCACGCTGAACTTTTATTTATTTATTTTAAACATTTTTATGCTGCTTTTCTACAGCATTCATGGTCTTCAGGGCAAAGAACAGTCTAAACACTAAAACAAAGTTTAAAATGTGTCTTATCTCTCAAGAGACTCCAGTGTAGCAATTTGATTACTTCCGTGAACCAGGCTGCTCTTGCCAGAAGATATTTCTGGAAAAACTTACTCCTACATCTAATAGGGCTACCTAATATGTGTCCTGTTACATATATTCACACAAGGAAAGCACGAAACACCCAGCAAAATCACAAAAGGGTTAGATTTAAGACTCCCAAGTAAGATGATCTCAGAAGCTCCTAAGAAACTGCGACATACAGTCCAGACTGGCCTCCAGGGAGCACCCAGCCCCCCAAGCCCAGTGAAGGCGGCACAGCGGTAGGCGAGAGCGCATCTGGCAAGGGCTGCCTGGCACAGCGCGGTCCAACCCAGGGCCAGGCGACAGGCCGCCCGCAGGCAAACGTGGGGCAAAGATGGGAGTGACCTACCTTGGTCAAAGGCCTGGCCCACCTCTTTGGCCAGCTCCTCTTGCTTGGCTGTGAGGGAAAGAGACAAGAATGGAGTTCAGGCGACAAAAAGCTTGAACTCACTTGTGCTTTCAGCCTCAACAATGCTGAGAAAGGTATTTTGGGAGAGCATTGTGGGGAGCTTTAAAGAAGGCTAAAACAGAGAGAAACATATGCTTTGAAGACTAAGGAAGCAGCTGAGCATTAACGTTGTTGCTTTCACAAAGAATGTCTCAGCTTATTTAGAAATAAGAACATTCTCTGATCATCTGACATTATGGCAGGTACACACACACACACACACTACAGTGGCATCAGCTCACCTGGAATTCTTTCTCACTTTATCCCATAAGAAGAGCCCTGCTGGATCAGACCAGTGAGGGTCCATGTAGTCCAGCATCCTGTCTCACAGTGGGCAGCTATTTCCTCTGGAGGGCCAACAATGCGTAAAGGCTGAGGCCTTCCCCTGATGTTGCTGACACTGGTCTACAGAGATTTACCGCCTCTGAAGATGGAGGTTCCATTTAGTCACCATGGCTAGTAGCCATTGATAGGCCTCTCCTGCATGGATCCGTTGAATCCCCTTTTAAAGTAATCTATGCCTTTGGCCATTACTACATCCTCCAGCAGTGTATTCCACATTTTAATGGCTCTTTGAGTAAAGAAGTCGCTCGAGTTCTAGTAATTTGGGAGAGGGAGAAAAAGTCCTCTGTCTACTCTCTGTAGCCTGTGCACACTTTTATAAACTTCTCTTATGTCCCCCCTTAGTCGTCTCTCTTCTAAACTGAACAGTCAGACTCTGGCCTTTCCTCATGAGGAAGGTGCTCCAACCTCAGTTATCTTGGTGGCCCTCTTCTGTACTTTTTCTAGGTCTGCAATGTCTTTTTTGAGATACAGTGATCAGAACTGCACACCATAGCTCTGTACAGGGGCGTTATTATATTGACTGTTTATTTTCAATTTCTTTCCAAATAATCCCCAGCATGGAGTTTGTGTTTTTCACTGCTGCAGTACACTGGGTCAACATTTTTATTCAATTATCCACTATGATCCCAAAGTCTCAACAAGTTTAGACTCCATTAGCACATACTTTTTTGTTCCAATGTGCATCAACTCCTGCTTCCATTGGACTTCATTTAACCACATTGCTGCCCACTCATCCAGTTTGTGAACATGTTGGTTCACTAGGGTTGCCAGCCTCCAGGTGGGACATGGAGATCTCCCAGGGTTACAGCACAGCTCTAGGCAATAGAAATCAGTTCCCCCAGAAAAAATGGCTCCATTGGAGGATAGATTCTATGGCAACGCATTCTGCTGAGGCCCCTCCCCAACCCTGCCCTCCCCAGGCATTTCCCAGCCCAGAGCTGGCAGAACTATTGTTCACTTTGTCAAAGAACTCCAAAAGGTTGGTGAGGCCGGGCTTCCCTTTGCCGAAGCCATGGTGGTTTCCCTACAGCAGGCTTTTTTCCTCTGTGCTCCTAATAATTTTGTCTTTAATTAGTTTCTACTAATTTGCCTAGAACAGATGATAGGGCAACTGGCCTGTAATTTCCTGATTCCCCTCTGGACTTGGTTTGTTCACCATGCAGGCATCCTTTGGCAGAACCTTTCCTACCCTGGGAAATTCATTCTGCCTGGGCTTCCGTTAGTGTGGTTTTAAATAGCTTCCAAGCACCTCTAGGGATCCGACTCCCTTTGAGTTCCTCTTTCGGCTTCCTTTGAAGCATTCTCGTGTCTGTAAAGTTCTCTCTTTTGAAATCAACGGTTACTGTTTTGGACTCTGTGGCTAACTTTACATTCACAAGACTACTGAAGTTAATAGCATTGTGGTGGTCACTATTCCCAATTGGGGCAAAAACGTTTACATCGTACCCCAGGTCTTCAGCCCTGCTCAGAAACACAACCAGAGTAGCTCCACTTTGTTCTGCCAACCACTGTTCCAGTGCACAGTCACTTATGTCTAGGAGCCTCATTTCTACAGCATGACTCAAGCACATTTACCTAGTCAATGTGCATGCAGTCCAAGGCACCCAGTATCTGAACATTATCTGCCTCAGTCACCCCACCCACCCACCCCACATTTCCTCCCATCCACTGGGGCGGGGGGTGGACTGGCAAAAGAGTCCACCACCACATGGGCAGCACATGTTAGTTTTGGTTGAACTTCTGTAAATAGTTTTGAAACAGCACAGAAACCACTTTTTAAGACATGTCTTCACACAATGTCTGCATAGAACTTGATGGATGCACTGGGGGTTTCCTGCTTCAGTACAGCTGGCACTGTTTCCTACACAAATGTGACACTAGTCTAATGTTTACAGGTTAATAAGGGTCTTATAAGTTTCAATTTGTATCCATAGTTGCACATAACAGTCATAAGAACATAAAAGAAACCAATGTTGGATCAGGCCAGTGGCCCATCCAGTCCAACACTCTCTGTGTCACACAGTGGCCAAAAACACCAGGTGCCTTCAGAAGGTCCAGCAGTGGGGCCGGGACACTAGAACCTTTCCCACTGTTGGCCCTCTCCCCCCCAAAAGCACCAAGAGTACAGAGCATCACTTGCCCCAGCTTGAGAGTTCCTATCTATACCTTGTGGCTAATAGCCACTGATGGACCTCTGCTTCATATGTTTATCCAGTCCCCTCTTGAAGCCCTCCATGCCTGCAGCTGCCGCCATCTCCTGCAGCAGTGAATTCCACGTGTTAATCACTCTTTGGGTGAAGAAGGACTTCCTTTTATCTGTTCTAAACCGACTGCTGAGCCATGTCATGGGGTCCTACTGCTGCAGGCTAGTGGTCAAAATCCGCCAATGCAGGACCAGCTTTGACTTTCCACTACTGTAAACGGCCCCCCTGGAGCATCTGTGCAGAAGGGTCTCCAGGCAGGAGCCTGCCTATCTCCCACCTGCAATGTAGTTCTCCATCTCCTCCGCGGTATCTTCGCCGTCGGTCTCTGCCAGCTTCTCATTCATCTCCACGATCTCTGCGAGGAAGTCGGGATCCGCCTCACTGTCCGTCCCGGCCTCCAGCTCCACCCCACGCAGCTCCAGCTGGTCAGGAAGAAGAGCAGCACCGCGACAGCCCCGTTGGAGGACGCCGACTCGCCTCGCCTCGCCCTCACCCACCCACCCACCCACCGCCCGGGAGGGAGGGAGGGAGGGAGGGAGGGTGCGCTCACCAGGTAGAGGCCGCGGCTGAGGGGGCTGCGGAGGGTGCCGTAGGCCTGGTTGACCAGCGCCGAGTGCCGCGCCGAGAAGTCCCGCTCCGCCTGCCCGGGGGAGGGAGAGAGGGAGAGAGAGAGAGAGAGAGGAGGGGTTGAGGGGCTCCCCCCACCCCTTTCCCGCTCCGTCCCTCCGGGGTGTGTGGTGTGTGTGTAGGGGGGGGGGTGTGCTCCCCCTGGCCTGGCCTGGCCTGGCCTGACCTGGGGCCTGCGGCTGAAGGCGTCCGGGTGGAGGCGGCGCTGGAGGCTCCGGAAGCGCCGCTGCAGCTCGGCCGGGTCCAGCCGGAAGGTCCGCTCGCTGCGGGGGGGGGGGGGGGGGGGGAAACGACAGGGGGGGGTGGTCAGCCGGCGGAGGGGGGGTCCCCCTCCCCCCTCCCCTCCCCCCTCCCCCCTCCCCCCCCGCGCCCCCTGTTCCCCCACCCACCCACCATCCCATCAGGCGGAAGAGGTCGGCGCTGTCGGAGTCCGGGGGGGGCTGCAAGGCGCGGCAGGCTGGGCAGAAGTGGGGCGCGGGAGGGAGGGCCCGGCCGCAGCTCCAGCAGGCCCCCGCGCTCAGCGCCCGCCACGGGGACCGGCCGCCACCGCCACCGCCACCGACCAGGCCCGGCCCCCACTGCCGCCGCCGCCACCACCGCCGCCACCACCGCCGCCACATCCCGGCAGGAGACCACAACTCCCGGCGGGCCCCGCGGCGCCCCTCCTTCCGGCGCCCCGCCCCTCCTCGTCAGCGGCTTTGCTTCGGCGGAAAGCGCGGGAAAAGGGTCCCGCCATGGCCGCCGCGGTCCCCTCCTCCTCCTCCTCCCCATCCTCTCAGGGCGGCGGCGGCGGCGGCAGCCAGGTGGCGGCCTCCTCCTCCTCGTCGTCGTCGTCGGGGACGCTGAGCTCGCTGGAGACGCTGCCGGCCCAGGACACGCTGCCGCCCATCGCCGAGGAGGAGCCCGAGGAGCGCCCGCAGCCCTGGGGCCGCCTCTTCGCCCTCGCCCCCGGGTTCGCCGGCTGCGGTACACCCCCCCCCCACACACACACCCCCCCGCAGCCGGGCAAGGCAGGGCGGGGCCGCGACAGGAGAGGCGGGGGGCGGGGCGTGTCCTTCGGATGGGCAGGAGGGCGCGGGACGGACGCCGTGAGGTAGCGGCAGGGGCTGGGGGACGCTGCTGGCGGCCTGGCTGATGAAGGAGGGCTCCAGTCTCGCCTCAGGCCCCGGCCTCGGTCACTCTCCGGCTCTTCCCCTAGGGGGGCGGGGGCGGGGGCGGGGGCGGGGGTGGGGGGAGACACCATGAGGAGCAGTCTTCACTAGTTGGGAACTTAGCTGTATGTTGAAATCTTTGCTCCCACCCCAGACTGCTTGAGGAATGAATACTGGTTTGGTAGAGACCCAGGTTGTGAATACAGTTTTACCAGGCTGAATGTGGCCCACACAGAGCTGTACAAACAGTACAGCAAGAAGCACTTCCGCATCTTCAGAGTAAGTTTGAGTCAGATCAGTTCTTTCTTTGTCTTGTAAAGAGCAATTTCCATTTGATGTAAATTTTCCTTATCGTTTAGAAAACGATATAAATAATAATAAAATAAAATATTGTTTATTTGTTCAAAGCATTTCTATACTGCCTTTACCCAGTTCACGGTCTCCTAGGCGACAAACATGGAAAGCATTTCAAACACCGATATACAAAAGTATAGTGAACAACTAATGTATATAAACTTAAAAACACACAGCCAGGGTGGAGGACTAATCATGAGACTTAGTGACGGAACACCAGGCAAAACAAAGAAGTTTTCACCTGTCAATGAAAGACCATATAGGGAGACAGATGAATCTCTGGGGAGGGTTTCCAACATTTCGGTTTCATGACTAAGAGGGCTCTTCTTTGGGTTGTCACTGGTCTTGCCTCAAATGATTGGGGGGCGTGCAATAAGATAATAATTCTTTTTCCTATTAAGAAGCCCGTACCAATTAGTCTGTACAAAAAATATTTTCTAACTGGCCATAGAGACTTCAAAAAGGTCTATATGGGTTAGGGGTGTGCATGTGGCTGAATCCCAGTGGAAAAAATATGCAAAAAATACCTTAACAGTATTTTCCAGATATTAATTCAGCTGGATATAGCTTGGGCTATTGTTTGGCTATCCGAAACAGCCAGGCCCTGAAAATAGTTGGGATTTTTGGGACTGCCAGATAGCCAGAGTTAAAATGGTGTTTAAAGGCATTGCAGTCCCTTTAAATGCCTTCCCGGTGAATTTGCCACTTGGAGAAGGTGTTTAAACGAACTGGAGTTCACTCAGAGTCATGGCTTGAGAAGGCATTTAAAGGGACCACAATCCCTTTAAACATTTTTTCCCTCCTCCATTGAAATCAATGGAGAATGGGAGCACCTTCTTTGGAGGCTCATAGAATTGAACCCCTGGGATTTGGGGAATACCGATATTTTCCAGGGTTAATATACCCGAACCTGAAAAATACTGTAGTTACGACGCTTAACTGCAGACCAGAAGGTTGGTTGTTCAGTAGTTCGAGACCCAAGTGCTGCATGACGGAATGAGCTCCCATCTCTGGTCCCAGCTCCTGTCAACCTAGCAGTTCAAAAGCAAGAAACTGCAAGTAATAAATAGGTACCACTTTGGTGGGAAGGTAACAGTGTTCCGTGCTCCTCGGCGTCTAGTCATGCCAGCCACATGACCATGGAAACATCTTTGGACAGTGCTGGCTCTGGCTTGGAAATGGGGATGAGCACTGCATCCCTAGAGTAGTATTTGACTGGCTTTCGAGCAAGGGAAGCCTTTACTAATATAGATAATGCCTACTGAGGGGGCAACTTATTTGTACGGTACAATAATTATAAGTGAGCTCTGTGTTTAACCTTGTGCCAGAAAAACCAAAGACAAATTTCAGAGAGCTAATGATCTATTGAAAAAAAGACACAACTCTTTAATTAAAGATTAGATACCCATGCTAATTAAATTAACGAGTACTGAAAAGCCACATGCAAAGAAATCAGATCTCCTAGCATTTCTCAAGCATAATTAAATATATGAGCTTTAAAGCAAATCACATTTCAAATAACTATCTTAGAATGCTTTGGAAGTCCCCCCCCATCGTTGTGTTTAGCACTTTACTGGTAATTACAAAGCAATAATTCTACTCTTTCTTCAGCTACATTAAGATAGATTCAGGTGGGTAGTTATGTTAGTCTGAAGCAGTAGAACAAAGTTTCAGTCTGGTGGCACCTTTAAGACCAACAAAGTTTTATTCAAAGTATGAGCTTTCATGTGCATGCACAGTTCTTCAGATACAGTGAAATGGAAGTTACCAGTCCAAACATATAGCTAGACGGTGCGCAGCAAACTAGCTTACAACAGAATGAAGATGTGTTAACAGATGCAAGGACCAAACAAGAATAACAAGCTAAGTTTATATGCTTGGGGGGGGGGGGGGGAGACATGGTGAAGCAAATAAATCTATCAAAATTGGAAATTGGTGTGTAAATTTATCCTTCTTAATTGTGGGAAGCTGTGAGTAATTAACTGAGATCCTGTTGTTATGCTCTGCCCATCTTCTCTCAAGCATTGAGGTAACCAACAGCATCCTTTTCTTTGTGGTGGGGTGACTGATTGTGCCGTGTTAGGTCTCCTCTGTGTCACCAGACCAGAGAAACACATTCCATTCTAAATGATATTACATTCTAATATCCATTGCATTACATTACAATCACTATTCCAAGCTACTGTTCCAAATAAGAAATACACTAAAATAAAGGAGCTGTATAGCCCTTCTTGGTGAGAATATGGATGTAAGGACTGAATGAGTTTAGCATATGTAGTGAGATAAGAAATCAGTATTCCTGCTAAGTCCTGGGGGATTGTTCCAAGTATTGTAATGACTTGTAATTCAGCAATTTCCTTTTTCAGTCTATTCCTGAAGTTCCTTTGCAATAAAACAACTATGCTGAGGTCACCCATTGAATGTCCTGGAAGGCTGACGTGTTCTCCTACAAGTTTCACACTCTTGTAATTCTTAATGTCAGATTTGTGTCCATTTATCTTTTGGCATAGTGTTTGACCCTGTTTGCCTTATATAGAGAACCGAAGGGATTGTTGGTACTTAATGACATACACAATGTTAGAAGATGAGCATGTGAATAAGCCTGGGATGGTGCAGTTGATGTTGTTAGGTCCAGTGATTGTGTTGTCTGGTTGTATGTGGCAGCAAATTGGTATCGGTTTCTTGCAAGCTCTGGTACCAGTGTCCATATTCAAATTAGATGTTGCATTAGTGCGGTGAGGAGTTGTTTGAGATTGAGGGGCTGACTCTGTGCCAGAAAAGGTTTGCCCCCCCCAGTACTTGTGAAAGTGAATTGTCATTATCCAGTAGAGGTTGTAAGTTGCTGATGAACTGTTTTGAGCTGAGAGCTGTATGTGACTGCTAGTGGTGTTCTGTTATTGTCTGTTTTGTGCAGGTTTTCTCTCGGTACCATTCTGGCTTTGTTAATTTGTTTCTTGACTTCACCAGGTGAATACTTTAGTTCCAGAAAATTTCCTCAGGTGAGAATCTCTGTCTGTAAGATTGGAGCTGATGCAGCTGTAGCGTAGAGCCTGGCTGTATACAATGGATCGTTTGGTATGTTTAGGATGGTAGCTGACGGTATGTAGGTATGTTTGTCGGTCAGTCGGTTTCCAGTATAAGGTGGGTTAGAAAGGGAAATTGCTGAACTGCAAGTCTTCATAACACTCAGAATAACCCCCGAGGACTTAACAGGAATATTGGTTTCTTATCTTACTACATATGCTAAACTCATTCAGTCCTTACATTTATTTAATTATTTTATACCCTGCCCTCCCAGCCAAGGCAGACTCCTGTACCTGTTTCTGACTGACTGGTGAACTTTCTACAAAGTTTATGTCAAGTGCATAAGAACACACACATTTTGTACGTATATCATGCCAGGGGCATCTGAAGTGGGGCTTCCAAAGACAACCCAGATGCATGGTGTTTATCTTGCAAACCATGTCTCCCAGCCGTGCTCCACTGATGAGCAGCTTCTAGGTAGCATAGCCTCTGTTTGCTCTCAGGGTTTCTCAGCAGTGGCCCCAACTGTATGGAGCAGCCTTCTGTAAGGGGTCAGGAGCTTGGCCACATTGGTGTCCTTTAGGAAGGCCTGGGAGGCTGTTATTTTTAGGAGGGCTGTAGGGTAGCTGGCAGCTGGTGCCTTATATTGCAGTCTTATGAGAGTTTCTCAATTTAAACTGCTTACTGATTTGATTGTGCCATGCCTTGGTGCTCCTTTCTTCAGGGAGAGAGAATGTATCAGTGGTCTAATAAAACAGTTACTGGGTTGTGTTTGGCTGTCCACAAGAACCAGTACAGTCGGAGGCTGATGCTGCACAGCCTCAAACCCTTGTAATTTTTGCCTGCAACTTTCCTGCCACATACACCCAGACAACACAATCACTGAACCTAACAACATCAACTGCACCATCTCAGGCTTATTCACACGCTCATCTTTTTGTTCTCTTGAGGGCTCAGATAAAGCAACTGCCTGGCTGTATTCAAGTGTGTTGTGTGTGGAAAAAAGTGCTGTGGGGCTGAAGATAGGCTGTGATGTTTGGTGTGTGGCTCAGCTGTGGCTGGCACCTTGCCTTCTGGCACTGTGGTTAATTGTCCTTTCTCCAAGGAGCCAGGACCCAGAAACTCCCACGTGGCTTATATTGAAGACCACAGTGCAAATGGCACATACGTCAATGGTCAGTGCCTTGGGAAGGGGAACAAGCTCCCCTTGACTCATGATGCTGAAATCGCTCTTGCTCTGCATCGTAACAAAGGTAAGATGGGTGCCTGCCTGGTGTTCAGTCCCCTTTCAGTCTATTCCATCGACGGTGACTGAGTTGTAATTGAGTAACTGCCTTTATAAATGAGATTCATGCATGGCTTTTCTTGTTTGTTTGAACTGGATGTGTTCCCTGGGATAATGTGAGGTCTATTAACAATGTGAAAGGGAGGGTACTGGGGGGGGGGGGGGCTTCTCCACCAATCTTCACACCTGTTCTGCCACCCAGTTTTATGAAAAAGGTTTGAAAACCTTTTCCTGGATAATTTGCCTTGGAGAAAAGTGCTGAGGACACCAGTCACTTCGTTTGTAGACTGACTCTCTAGCCCATTGGGGCGATGGGAGTGCCTGAGGGGGTCAGAAGGCCTTCTGTGCCTCTGTCATTTCTCAGACTGTAAAATGGAGTTGTTCGGGGGGGGGGGTTCTGTAAGGGTGACAGCGCTGTGCCAGGATGGTGCTTTATGAAGGGAAAGGGACTGCGGACTATACCCCACTGACGACTTGTAAAATGTGATATTTGTTGGCTGCGCATATTACACTGTTGTGGCTGCACTGTTTTCCTGCTGATCTAATACTGTTTTTCAGCATGATATTTGCACTGTGTCTTATGTCCTGTCTATCAAGCTTGTTCAGATTTCTTTAATCCTCATCATCCTACGTTACTTATTAGACTGTATTGAGCTACAAAGGAGAGCCACAAACTGAATAAATAAATAATGATGAACATTTCAGAAATAACAGTTGTCTAAGGTCCTGCTCCGGAGCATGTGGCAGAATTTCTTTGGCTCTGCGGGTGTCTGTCTGTCTGTCTCTCTCTGGGAAACAGTTACAAATGATTGTATGTAACCATGGTTGATGATTCTTAGGAGTTATTTAAGTGTTCAGATCCAAACTGATCTGTAGGTGCTATGTTCCTGAAATTATTTACACCTATACACACATGCGTGTGCTTTGTAGTAGTGGCTATTGGATGAGTAAACTGGGAGTCAGGATGTTAGTAACAGCAAAGCTGCATTCTTCACTTGCTTTTCCAGTGTTTGTGTTTTCTGATCTCATGGTGGATTGTCAGTTAGAATATCCTAAAGAGCTCAGAGAGAAATACATCATCTCAAAAACTTTGGGAAGGTAAGTTAGAGTAGTATTTACGGTGCAGGATGTAGTTTGGGGAGAATTTTTTTTCTTACTACATTTCCTGTGTAATGCTGCTCTTGAGGGTGTGTAGCATGTAGCAAAGCAGTTCCAAAGGTCATCTGGTTTTCTTTCATGGTGGTGAAAGAAAACCAGATGACCCATGTGAGCTGTTCACACCAGCTACCAGAGAGTGTGAGTGGGAAGGGCGTGGGGATTGCAGAGCGGTAGCCATGTCAGTCTGCCATAGCAAAATGAAGTGGATGTCCAGCAGCACCGTGCAGACTTGATTTTTATTCCAGCATGAGCCTCTTTGAATCAGCTCTCCCCCTCAGGTATGTGAGAAGGGAATCATTCCAGAAAGCCCTATGGGGGAATTACAGAAGGCAGGGAGTAGTCATTGGCATGAGAGAGTAGGGTTTGGGGGAGGATTTGGGGCAAGCCTCATCTACCCAGTGCCAGCCAGCCAGGGATGCTGCTGTAGACCACCTGGGACTTCACTGGTCAGCAGCAGGGGACAGTAGTGAGGTCCAGCGAAGGCTCTTACAGACTCCTTCTGTCTAGTACAGCCCCATCATGCCTCTCAGCTGCTCCCAGAAGTCAGGGGAGGTAGAGGGAGCTATGGGGTGCAGCTGGCTGGAGTTGCACCCACGTGTACGCGCACACTCTGGAATTTTTGGCTGTGGGGGTTTGCACTGTAGAGAAGGCACCCAGGCTAGGTATGAGGGTGCGACAGTAGCAGAGTCCTGGGCCAAGGCTACTGGATCTGTGCTCCTGTTCACCTGGATCTGCCCCCCTCAAGGTCTCCTGATTGCTACTTTGATGTGTGTCTGTGGAGATGGGGTACCTATAAGCCATGAGACAATGGGCCATGGTGATGCTGAGATTATGGCCAGGTTCAGGTAGGAGCAAGCAGTGCATACCCTGAGGCTCCTGTGATCTCTCCCTCACCTAAGTCATTGAAGATTTCTGCATATCCAATTAACTGTTATTTTTGTTTTCTCTTGTAACACTTCTGTCCCAGTGCCCTGCAGGCCACTCTGGCTCCTTGCTCAGGCAAACATCCCTCAAGCAAGTAAGCGAGGCCCAGCCCTGCTCAGAAGCTAGGGGGAAGCCCTTCCCGGAGCCCTCTTGTCCCAGCACAAACCCCTCACTGCTCTCTGATCCCCTCTTAAATGGCTTTTAGTACCTTTCCCTTTGGTAGACCGCCACCAACACCTCCTGCCCCCTCGCCGTAAGGAGCATCCAAACCAGGGCTGCTTTGATAACATTAGCCACAGTGAGGTGCCTAGGTAGGAATCAAGGCAGTCACCTTTTCCTGAAACAATTCAAGCTTCATTTGGCTGGCAGAACTCTAGATAAAAAAGCAGGCTTCACAACTAATTTACAGACTTACAAAAGAATTGAAGCAGAGAAAGGTTGCTATCCTAACTTGGAACTCACATATGCTGAGCATCTGATCTCCTCTCCCCTCTGGAAGGTTCAAATTGGGGGCATGTGTAATGAGGATGCAATCCTTCGCATGGTCACGCTCTCCCCATGGTCACACACTTGCACAAAAGACAGTTACTTTTCACACACACACCCTAGTGTGAAAGGGTTTTAGCTAGTCTGGGTCTTGGGTTCTAGCAGCAGCAGCCTGCCAGCACCTACTCCGGTCAGATGCCAGCTTATCAAAAAGATCCAGTGTTTTCACTCCTGGCGGTGACAATCATGCCTGTCTGGGCAACTTCCCAGCCCCAGTGTCTCTACAAACACTGATAAATCTCTTTGAATGTTATCCCCTTCTGCTCTCATTCATGATACCCCCAAACTGGATGATATGCCCGATAATGTTTGATGAGGAATACAGGAATCTTCAATATTAGAGTCATGTGTGAAGAAGCAGAAAAGGTTGGATGTGTGACTTTCAGGGCTTCTTCCGGTGTGTTCGGTCTGAATGTAGCTAACCATTTGCCTTTCCCAGCCATGCATGGTGGGCATGGGAGCAGCCAGGTAGCATTCTTTGGTCAGCTCAGGCACCCCAGTAATGTGGAACTTAGTATGTATTTCCTTCCAAAGATTTACCCTCTAAAAAACCTTAATTTTTCTGCTAGTGGTGCCTGTGGAGAGGTGAAGCTGGCTTTTGAAAAGACCACGTGTCAAAAAGTTGCTATAAAAATAATAAACAAGTCAAGGTTTATGACCGATGCTTTGCCAGAGATTGTAAGTATACACTTATGTATATCTTATATATTCAAAGTCAACTGTGGCCCCATCTGTGGATACTTAAATCCATATATTGGGGCCATAGAGGAAGAAAACATTTTCCTACAAACTTGGAGGCCCCCCAGGTTTACAGAAAGACCTGAAAACAAAGTGTGTGTGCGTGTGTGGGGGGGTGTCTGTAAGCACAGGCCAGTGCTCCTCCATTAACTTGCTGAGTGGAGGGGAGGTGACTGTGGCAGAAGTCAATGCTGCCCCCACCCCACAGCAAAGGTGCAAGCAGGTAGGGAAGAGGAGTCACAGCTCACCCCCACCCCCACTGGGGGGAGGAAGAGGGAGGAGCAGAAGTGTTGTGGCGAAGCTCAAGAAAGTGGAGGGGAAGAGACCTCCCCTGAATTGAAAATACAAAGCCCGTGCAGACCTCCTACTTCTCTCACACGCTGCCTTTTCCAGAGCTGCCCAGCAACTCCGGGACATACAGACACTTGTGTGTGTGGGGGGGGGGGGGGGGGGCGGAGAATCTCAGACATCAGCTAAATGCAGTGGTACACAGACTCTGAGCCTCTGGCACTGATGCTGCCAGGGACCTTTAAGCAGCTGAATTTGCTGGTGGCAGCTAAAAGGAGAGCATGCTGTCTGCAGCTGCCCGAGGGCAAAATAGCCACCAAAAATAACTTTGCTGGTAAAAGTCCTCACAAGGTCGCTCCAAATCCTCTGGCTGCAGCAGCAAGTGAGGCAGACTCCAACCCTCTTATTCCTCCCCTCCCTTAAACACAGCAACTGTGATCCCGCCCCAGCGTGCCCAAGGGAAGCAGACAGGAGCAGGCCACAGTAAAGGAGAAAACTCTCGTTCTCATAATGATTCCATGAGTGTTATATCCATTGCTGTAGTGGAGACCCCATGCAGGTGGGATGGATTGTTGACGAGATAAAAATTCAAGTAGTGGGGACCATTTTTTGTCAAAATGGCTCCAAGCTTGACTGCCTTCCCTCTCTCAGGGCTCCCTTTGTCCTCCAGCCACCACACCTGGAAACAATTTAAGAAAGTAATCTCTGTTTCTCATCCGATTAGATTAGTAAATGATAAAATACAAGAATTACTCTTTATAAAACCTATAAACAGTCCTGTAAGAAATTAAACCAGACACTAAAACAAAAGCAGCTCAGAAAAGAGGACACCCCCCTCCCAACAAACCACATAGGGTTGCCAACTCCATACTGAAGAATTCCTGGAGTCTGGGAGGATGGAGTCGGGGGGGGGGGGTGGGATGGGGACCTCAGTAGGGAATAATACCATAGAGTCCACTCTCCAAAGTGGCCGTTTGCTCCAGGGGGATGGATCTCTGTAGTCTGTAGATCAGTTATAATTCTGGGAGATGCTTGTTTGTGCCGAATATTTGGTAGTTAAGGGGCAGCTGAGCAGAAAGTCGGGGTATAGATAATTTAATAAATGCATCTCAATCCTAAATACATTGTATGAAAATATTTTCTGTGTAAAACACTGAACTTCCTGTATGCTTAAGTTTGTGGCGTTGGCGGGACTTTGTGTGAGTGGTTGTAGATTAAAGTGAAAACTGCCTCTTAGGAAGCTGAATGCAGTTTGAAAGCTTCAGTCCACTCTTACCCCCATGCCCAGTGTGTGTGCCCTGTGTCAAGACCAGACATGCCTGACTTCTGTGCTGTTGGAGGGCTCAGTTCACAATCCTTCAAGGTCTAGAACTGGCACAGGCTTTCAACAAGCTGCCTCCTTTGAATGTCCCAGTCTAGCTACTGAACCCATGGTTGTAAACCTCAGGAGTGAATTGAATTGGGGGCGGGGGGAAGGGCACATCAGTTCCTTAATTTGAGGAAAGGGTTTACCTTGAGCAGTTTGTAGCTCCCAGCCTGAGTTTCTGAGTGTCTAGTCCCTGTCTCCTGCTCTAGGTCCAGCAGGTCTTGGAGAGACAGGGTGTAAATGTTCCATCTACTTAGGTATTCAGATTTGAAGCTCTCTCTATGAATATGTGTCCTTGTTTGGGTGGTATGTGAAGATGCAAGTATTTGAGTCTTCTGGGTTTCTTGCTTTGAAATGTACATCAGACCAGGTTGCCTCCTGCTCCGACTCCATAGGGAAGGGTGTTGAAATCTTCACATGGTGCAGGTGTGAGCTTCATAGTGCTGTTTTAAGTTACACTGCACCTCAGATGAAGTGGATAGGCTTATGCAAATGCTATGCAAGTGACGTGATGTTCCACTGTTTAAAAGCAGGAACAGCCTTTTAACGTGTCAACAGAAGTGGAGATTTTGAAGAAAGTTGACCATGTGAGTGTACCTGTAAAAATGTGCCTATCTTGTTACTTGAACTTTGCTCCTCTTCCTCCTTGTTGTCTGTAAAGCTTTGGCTATGGTTCTGAGAAATACTATTTTGATTTTCTTCTGTATATGTAATTGAAGGGGGATGTTAGGATTACAGGGCATATGTCCCTTGTTCTTGCATTTCTAATATTTTCATTCATATTGAGGTTAAGAACATAAGAAGAGCCCTATTGGATCAGACCCGTGGTCCATCTAGTCCAGCATCCTGTTTCACACAGCAACCAATCAGCTGCCACAGAGGGCCAAACAAAAAGGACACAGAGGCCAAGGCTTTCCCATATGCACTATAGACCTATACAAGGGCATTACAATATTGTCTATTTTATTTTCAGCCCCTTTCCTAATAATTTCTAGCCTAGAGTTTGACTTTTTTACTGCTGCCACACATCTGGTTGAAATTTTTGTCAAGCTTTCCACTACAACCCCAAGTTCTCTTTTAATTTCAGGCTCAGCCAGTTCAGACCACATCAGAATATATTTAAGACTAGGATTTTTTTATTCCTATATGCATCACTTTAAATTTAACTCACTTTGAACTTCATTTGCCACTCGCCTAATTTATAGAGAGACCCTCATGTTGCTCTTTATAGTTCACACCCACGAAAAAAGGAGAAGAGAAACTAAACCAACCAAGCAATAGCCAAAATCTCCAAAGGAAGTTTAGAAAACTAGTAAGGGCCAAAAGTTAAAAACATGAGTAATTACAGACAAAAGTACATGTGTTTGTTTCAGAAACAGTTAAAAACCTTGTAGGGGCCCAAGTAAAGCCTCATGATGTAGTCCAAGTGACAAATGCACGAAAGGAACCATCTATGACCTGACATGTTTCGGCCCAAAAGAGCCTTCTTCAGAGGTCAAATAGTACAGAATGCAACACACCACAAAGCCCCTGTTACACTTGTAAGGCAGTAAACAATTGATAAAGGACCCAAACAGGAATGCCCCAATTTTGAGTTGAATGATGCAAAAAGATCTGTGAGGCCACAACTGTATCTGGCCTTGTGTCAGTGGCAGTTACATATTTGGAGTAAGTCATATTAATTGCAGAAGCCATGCTGATTTTCCCTGAGTGGGCGTTGTTCCTCGGTGTGCTTAGCAATTCTCTTTTTAATAGGAGTTCCTACTAATTTACCTGGAACGATGTTAGGCTAGTTGGCCTCTAAATTCCTAGATCCACTCTGGAGCCCTTTTAAAAAAAATTGGGGTGACATTTGCTACTTTTCAGTCTTTTTATTTATTAAATTTAATAAAGCCATCTGGCATGGAGGCCAAGTTTACCAACAAGTTACATATTATTTATTTATTCATTTATTTATTACTGAGATTTTTATCCTGCCTTCCTCGCCATTTACGGCGGGCTCAGGGTGGCTACCAACCAGTTAAGACAATGCAATAAATACATACATATCATAAAAACCCCAATCATAAAACACAGCTAAACAAAGCTAAAATACTGACTATACAAAACAGAGAACAGGGATCGAGATGGCGAACTACACTATTCTTGTTACTATATTGAATTACTATATTCTTGTTAGCAGATCAGCAGTTTCACATCTGAGTTCCTTAAGAGCCTGTGAGTGTAGTATCTCTTCTGGACCTGCAGACTTGTTAGTTTTCAGTTTGCCTAGTAATCGCAGAACTTCATCTTTCATCACCTCAGTTTGACTCAGTTCTTCAGACATCTATTCCCCAAACAGCAGCTACGGTGTCAGTATGCACAACAACCCCCCCCCCCCCCCCCCGGTCTTCCACAGATTTCTGCAGTGTTTTCTGAAGAGAAGCTACAAAAACAAAATGCATTTGCTGCCTGATATTTATAGCGGTCCCCCCTCCCACCACCACTTCTTAATTTTTCCTCTGATTTCCCGAGGGTGGCCTGAATCTCTTCCTGTCTTCCTCACTTGCTGCAGCCCTGCCTGATGAAGATTATTGACCTCTTTGAAGGGGAAAATTTTTACATTGTGTTGGAACTGTAAGTAACCTCTTTGAATTTGTGTTTCTGTATATGTGTTTTGCTCCTGGGAGGGTACTCAAGTGCAGCAATTTAAATGGAAATGAATAAGGATGGGTTTTTGGAATTACTGACCCCTCCTTCTGCAGTTAACCCCCCCGCCCCGCCACCATCCTCCTGGAGGAGCGGCCTGAGTCAGACCGTTGGTCTCAGCCTTGTCTCCTTCTCCTGGCTGGGATTCTCACAGGTCTGAAATACGGGGCTTTTCACATGAACTACTCCTTGATCCTTTTAACTAGAGATTTCAGGGATTTAGCTTGGGATCTTTCACATGTAAAGTAGATTCTGTACCAGTGAGCCATGGCCACAATCCCTAGATGATTGGGGAGTCCATTTAAAAAAAGGGAATTGATAAATAATCTGGAGCAGGTTTTGCAAAAGGTGGATCTGGAGCAGGAAGTACTTCTGGATTGGTCCCTGGCAGAAACAGCCTTGATTCAGCTGTAATAATTCAATCATGGAAAAACTAAAAGGGTTATGCTCCAGTTTGGTATGGAGAGCCAGTTTGGTGTAGTGGTTAAGTGTGCGGACTCTAATCTGGGAGAACAGGATTTGATTCCTCACTCCTCCACATGCAGCTGCTGGGTGACCTTGGGTCAGTCACAGTTCTCTCAGAGCTGTTCTCTAAAGAGCAGTTCTTGAAAGAGCTCTCTCAGCCTCACCTCCCTCACAGGGTGCCTGTTGTGGGGAGGGGAAAGGAAAGGAGAATGTAAGCCTCTCTGAGTCTCCTTCGGGTAGTGAAGGGCAGGGTATAAATCCAATCTCCTCCCCCTCCTCCTCCTCCTCCTGGTGGATGCTGTTGACAGTAAAAGCTCCTGCTGTAGTGAAGCATTTACTCTGCACATTGTGGGCAAAGCATCCCTGCTCAGAGCGGTATTTGATCTGACATCCAAGGCCAGTTCTGGATCTTTACGTGCTGCCTAAGGGTAAAACAGATGAGACATGGGCAAGGCATTCTTTCAAGTCTGAGGGGAAACCCTCCCCCCATTCCTGTATTTGTTCACCTACACAAATGTGTTTTATTATTTATTCATAAATAGTGGTACCTCACTTCTAAGGCCTGGTTTATAATTGGGTTGCAGAAAATTTTAACATACATTTAAAATGATAAAATAATAAAATACCAACAAATAAAACCAGCAGTAAAATTAATACATTGAAGATGGTGACCCACTGAGGGAACCTTTCACCTGCATGCCATCAATGAAGGAAAAGCTGAAAACAGATGCGGCGGGGGGGGGGGGGAGTTCCACAAATGAGGGGCTGCCATCACACAGGCCTTGCCCCTGGTAGTCATCTGCCGCCCCCCTGAATGGAGAGGGGAGGCACTCCTCGCCAGGCCTCTGGGAAAGGTCTTGTCAGTTGCTTTGGCTGCAGACAGTCCCAGACTGCCCAAGACCCACCTGGGAGGAGTCAGTTCTCTGAATTGCTCCTGAATACGAGCTGTTGAGAAATGGGTCTTCCTCTGCACTTGCCTTTCAGGATGGAGGGAGGGGAGCTCTTCGACAGGGTTCTGCCCCCAGCAAGACTGAGCGAGGCGACCTGCAAGTTTTATTTCTATCAAATGCTGTTGGCTGTGCAGGTAATTCTCAGTGCCCCAAAACAAGCTTGGGTGGGTGGCCTGGCCTTGACCACTGTCCTTCCTGTTAACGTTCTCTGCTCATGCTGATCAGTACCATGGGAGCCTGCTTTGGGCTGTTGTGCTACTTTCAAGGTAGTGGCTTTTGTTGTCCCTTCCGGTGAACCTGGGAATGGACAAGGGTGTCTATATGGAGTTCTTCATACCTTTCCTGCTTCAAGATACAGTGTACCAAAAAAAAAAAATCCCCCCTGCAGGTCATGGAGTCTTTAAAGCAAATGCTGTTCTCCGGCTCCTGTAGAATACAGAGAAGGATATTAAACGCCTGCTGCCACCCAAGGCTCTGGTTCAAGCTGAAAGGGTGTACAGCAGCCCAGTCTTTTGTCTAGTTGCTTCTTGGTAGGAGAGGCCTTTTTCTTTTCCCACCTCATCCATGTTTCTTGTGTTCCAGAGGCGACATCTGGAGGTCTTGCATTGGAAGATCTCTCTTGGAAGTTTTGTCATTGTCATGAGCAGGGTGGTGGTGATTTTTTGAAACATGAGTTCCCAATGTGGAGCCGTCAGAACAGTTTTTGGTTCTATGCAGCATGCGTCCGTGTGTAAAATATGTATAGACTTGACAAATCTTTCAGTATTCAGGATTTTTAAATATCATGTTTTCTAATTATTTCTACTGCAAAACCTAACCCCAGCCTCTTCAAAGTTCCTTGGAATTTTATTAAAGCTATAAAAAAAGTGTGTAGGATATAAATAAATACGGGGGTAGCTCTAGTTGTCATCACCACAACACAAACCTAACCTCTAACCCGAGCCCAAGTTCTCCACAATCTCTCTATTATTGCTTTTAAAAGCTTAATTTAATTAAATATTGGAGCCAATATAGAAAGCAACTGGTTAGGAAATAAATTCATCCCCCCCCCCCAATTGAATGACATACAGTTAAATGGACCCGACTGTGCAACTGAACAACGAACAACATAAGCAATGATAAGAACTTCATGCACACTTAGACAACAATTCCCCTCCTTACTACAGCCGCCATTCTATGTGGCATTTGTCCATGCAGATCTTATGAGCCTGAGCATACCATTTTCAGTGGAGGGGGGAGGGGGGGCTCCTTCCTTTTTTTGGCAGTGGGAAAACTTGTGTCCAACCCTTAGTATATCAGTTGAGAATGGTCTGGAGGTGCTACAATATGATCATTGCTGAAAACAGTAGGTGCCACAGTGGCTTTCCAAGGTGTCCTGGGAACTGGCAAGCCCTGGGAGGCAGACAGATGTGCGTACCTGTATATAGACACGCAGCGTCCTTCTAGATCAGGTCTTTTGTCTTCCACTTGCAGTTTAGAGTTATTATAATGGGTTGTTATAATATCTTCTTAGGGGAGTAATTAAAATACATCATAAGTATAAATACTAGGGTTGTCAATAAAACCCACCAGACAATTAGTTAAGTGATGCAGGATGAAATAAATGCTTGTTTTAAAGAATGTTTGATTGTCTATGCAAAGAGCTGCAATCCACGGGCCTATACCAGTCTGATAACGGCACAATCATTTTTCTGTATTTGACACTCTGCCAAGTACCTTCATGAACATGGCATTATTCATCGGGATTTGAAGCTGGAGAATGTGCTTTTATCATCTCCTGAGGAAAACTGCCTTATAAAGGTGTGTAGGAGATCCCACCCGCCCCACCCTTTTTATTTTGCTTCAAAGGGAGCTGCTTTGCGTGAGTTTTGACTGTACACGTTGGCTGCTTTCCAAGGGATGCTATTGTTTTAACAAGTAATGAAATATTTAAGGTAGAGAGTTTTTTCATGCAAAACTTTTGAGATCGTTCTGGATCTTACTTACATGGGGAATGTGTACTGTGCTTTTCCAGAGACCTGCTTGGGGTGGCTCACAAAATAAAAACCACACAATGGAAACAATAGCATAAGAAATTATGATCAATGAAATAAGACAGAAATCATGTTTATTTATTTATATCTAGCTTCCTCCTGATCAGTGGGATTCCAAGCAGCTTCTAAAAATACTTCTAAAAAGAAAATAATCTTCATAGAGGAGTCCTCGAGTTGTCATACCCAGCTGCCTTGTGTCTGCAGCGGGGCACAGGACAAGAGAGCTTGGGAAGAGGGTCTGGCCTAGCCTGCAGCATCAGGGATGGGTGGAGGAGCAGTCTGTTTAGCTTGCAGACATTTGTGTTCTAGAATCCACCTCCCTTCCACCCCAGTCGTGTAGATTTCATTGGATTTGCAATGTAGATTAAGTGTTGCTTTTTATCGCAAAACTGCTGTATCAAGTTTTTTCTGCATAGTGACACAGGAGTGTCACTCCTTCTGCAAACAGCTTCCAGAGTATGATGCAGCAACTTCTGGCTGTTTCATCTGTTCTTCTCAACTTTCTTCATGCAAGATTACAGATTTTGGACTGTCCAAAATTCTTGGGGAAACATCTCTCATGCAGACCTTGTGTGGTACCCCCAATTACCTTGCTCCTGAAGTCCTCAATTCTGCTGGGACAGCTGGCTATGGGCGATCTGTGGATTGCTGGAGCTTAGGAGTGATCCTCTTCATGTGGTAAGAGCTTTGTTGCTGGTTGTTCCTCCTGCACTTTTTCTCCAGTTGGTGTAGTGATTAGGAGCGCAGACTCTAATCTGGGAGAACCGGGTTTGATTCCCCACTCCTCCGCTTGCACCTGCTGGATGACCTTGGGCAAGCCATAGTTCTGTACCAGCTGTTCCCTCAAGGACAGCTTGGGAAAGAGCTCTCTCAGCCGCACCTGCCTCACAGGGTGTCTGTTGTGGGGAGGGGAAGTCAGGAATTTATTGGACCTTTCATTTTTAACAGAGTTAGACATCCAAAAGATACCCAGGTGATTGAAATCTCCCGTGACCATCGTGTCCCGTCTCTTTGAGATCTTTGTCATCTGTTCTAGGGATGTCTCATCCAAGTCCTCTGCCTGGCTGGGTGGTCTATAGCAGACCCCCCACCATATAACCTATTAGGTCATAGTCCCCTTCCTTTATTAGGATTTCAAGTTCCTCCTGGTTGTTTCCCATACTTTGCACATGAGTATAAAGATATTGGAACCCATGTTTTATGCATCCTGAGGTTTTTGTCTCTGTACTTATCTTTCAGTTAATGTTACCTCGCATACGGGCCACTCCCCACAAAACTTTAGCATTCTTATCTCCAGTTATTGGCATCATATTAGGCTTTGCATTTTTGTTTCATTCACTCATAGGATTTAACCAAACATGTTTTTTCCTACCCTCATGAGGTGCAAACCATCTCCCGATAGAACAGATTCATCTTGAAAGCATAAGCCATGGTCCAAAAATCCAAACCTTCCCTGATGACACCATCTACATAGCCAGTTGCTGATCTGCAGTATTCTTCTTTCCCTTTCTAAACCAGGGCCTTTGACAGGAAGAACTGACAAAAAGACAACCTATGTTCCCAGGTCCTTCAACCTTTTGACCCAGAGCCACATAGTCTCTTTTAATACGATGTGGGCTGTATTGTTTGTTTCCACATGGATGAGCAAGAAGGGATAATAATACAGCAGTTTATCAAGAAGATTTGTAAACTTCTCTGAGTTGGAGATGTGAGAATCAAATTGGCACATTTTTACTGCTGTATTGTTAAAGAATATGAAGGAAACACTCATAAAGGGATGTGTTGCGCAGCAGATATAGGATTGCCTTGGCCCCACTTATCTTCCACGTATCTGTGAGGTTACAATATAGATGTATTGTCTAAGAAGCTGTGGCGGCTAGCATGGCAGTTAGAAGGGGCAGGCAGAATGCTCTTGGCACAAAACTGGGAACACCGAAGCTTGCCAGACTTGACAGTCTGGTTACACCAGATGTGGCTTGTTAGACCAATGAACAATATGCAAGGAAAACAGGTACACTGGGATCCAGTGTATTCCCTGGTGGCCTCCTTTTACTGAGTACTGGTAACTGAGGCCAGGTCATACATGCCAGAGTAGAGCTGTGGCTGGCAAACCACCTGAAGTTGGCCAAAGGTGCCAGAATCCATCCAGGAGACTTGTGTCTCTGTCTGCAGGGTGTCAGCAGCTCTTCCCAGTGGCGCCATCCCTCAGCCAGAACAGGCTGAGTTCTTCTTGCCTCATGGTCCACCAGACCACCTCGTCTGGTTTGAGTGTCAGTTTCTTGGATCCCATGCAAGCCATTTCTCTTTACTTAGGATTAAGTTGATTCATTTTAGTGACATAACAGCCCTATGAAATCATTGTGGCTCAGAGAGAAAGTGGCTCAAGGTGTGGTTTGAACCTGGGATTCCATCAGGTATGCTTTACTTATGGTGTCTTCCTCATGGGCTGTTCAGTATAATGAAAGTTAGACGAGATTTTTTGGGGAACTGCCAGGAGTCTTATTTGCTGAAACAAACCGTGTTTTTCCTTCTTGTGTTTGTTGAACAGCCTCTCTGGTTATCCACCCTTTTCGGATCAAAATGCTCAGCAATCTATGAGAGAACAGATCACCTGCGGCAAATTCTTCTTCTCCGCAGATAAATGGAAACATGTATCCAGAGAGGGTATGGTGTTGTGATTCTGCAGGGATAAATGGGAAGGCTTTTTGTTAGATTGTTCAACTGGAGTCATTTTGTACATAAATGTAATGGTAGTATTTTGTGGCCTGTATAAAAGTATAGGTGATCATGACTTAATGTATATGAGAATTGTTTGTGGCTGTTCTGTATTCAGTGACATTCCTGTGGCAGCAGATTTCTGCATGCAGGGCCTCTAGCAGCAAATGGACCACATGCTTAGCCATGCCAGTGGCATTTCCCTTGTGGATGCAGGAAATTGCCTGGGCCCTGAGTGTCACGGGCTAAACTGTTCTGATGGCAGTCTATGCCTATGTTACAATCTGGGATGGAGCAAGCTATGAATTGCAACAGAATAAGGACCTCTGCTTGCAGTAGGTGTTCTTGGGTGGTGCTGAGCACTCATGACTGCTGCTTGCCTCTGCGAGGAGAGCAAATAGTGATGAGTTGTTGACCAGCTCTTGTATTTTATTGCAGCCTTTGACCTGGTACAGAAGTTGCTAACAGTGGATGTTGACAACCGATTCAAAATAGTACAAGCCTTGGAGCACCCCTGGCTTCAGGTACGTGCTCATGTGAATAGATGTCTCTGCTTCTTGTAAGGAAACCTTTGAGTGATGAGAGAAACTTGAGCTGAAATGCTAATACACTTGTGTCCTCACTGGAGATTTTGCAGTGGGCGAAGGGCAAAGAAGTACAGAAACATGGTGTGGGGAGTGGTCTTCTGACGACAGAGCCTGGGAGAAGACGAAAGGTTGGGCACCGTATCATCACTAAGGGAACACACGATGGCATGCCATGTTGTTATTTATTTCTGGTATTTATATACTCTGCTTCTCTCCTATCATGGTGAAATGATTATGAGCTGAGATTGGTAACTTACAGAACTGGGTGAAGACAGGATTTTGGCTCTGCAGGACTGACCTTCGGCTTTCGACAAAGGGAGGCAGTGTAAACTCTCCATTGTTGCTTCTGGTGGAGATTCTTGTATTGTCTGTTTACCACCTGCCCAAGAGGCCTGGGCCCGTGAGGGGGGAAATGCAAGTAATATCCCCCTTCACCCCAGTATAAAACTAAACTAACAGAAACAACGGCCTGTGTAACTGTAGTAGTGGGATCTCAAAATCTGCTTCTGAGGGTGGCTACCTTGCCCTCCCTCGTAGTCGGGTTGGCCCAGTTTTTGAAGTATTCGATTTCCAGTCAAGCTTTTTGTTGTTGTCTGCCACCTTCTGCACCTCCTGTTCATTTCTCCTCCTCTTGCCTGTGTTTTCCCTTCTACATTGGAACATGTAAGGTTGCCTTATCTAGCCAGAGCAACGACCTGCCTAGCACCATATTCTCTGTGCTAACTGGTGATTGTTCTGCAGGATCTCAGCTTTTTACTAGACCTGGACCCTTCTGCACGCAGAGCAGACACTCCTCCTCCCAGTGAGCTGTGCCTCCTTTCCCAAATACGCAAAGTTAGACCAGTGCTCCATTCAGCTTGTTGCATTAACTGAGGTTTTCTGTCAAGAGGGCCATGCCCCAGCTCCTTGATGTAATTTAACTGCAGGTGGCATACCAAGGACCATTGTACATGCTGCTTTGTACATGCTGCCAGGGCCCTTCTGCCCAGCCGCACCCCTCCCTCCCTCCCTCCCTCCCTTCCTTCCTTGTAACTTGCCCACATTTCATGAGCATGTGTCTTATTACATGGAAGTCCTTAGGTCTGTTCGGGCATTTTAAGCATGGAAGCAAGCATCACATTATTTTAGATTGTGCTTTGTTGCCTGTAAACTGCATTGTGATCCCCATAGCTGAAAACTAGTGTGAAAAGTGTTTTGGTGATTATTCTTCATAGGATAATAGTATGAAGCAGAGATTTCAAAAGCTGCTGACACAAATGAACGACTCGGTGCTTACACCAGAAGCTCCAACTTTGGTAGATATTTCTTTTCTTTTATTTACGTTATTCTTTTCTAATACTTACGCACAAAAAGAAAAACACTTATTGGGGGAAGGATCGCAAATGAATGATCTATAAAGATTCATAAAGAAGAGTTAGATTTATACCCCGCCCTTCACTCGGAGTCTCAGAGCGGCTGACAGTCTGAGGGTGGTGGCCTGGAAAAGGGCCTTGGTCGTGGGGCCAAAACTGCGGAGCTCTTGCCCCAGGGAAGTTTGTCTGTCTCCCTCTTTATCGCCTGCAGGTGCAGACTTTTTTGTTCCGTCTGGCAAGCCTCCAACAACAGTCACTGGCCCCCCTCCCTCGTTGCAGTGTGGTGTTTATGTGTTTTTATTGAATTATTTTATGTATTATTTTGAATGCTGTTTTAATATTCAAATGTTTTTATGTTTACCACCTTGGGGTCCCTATTTGGGTTGAAAAGCAGCATTGAAGTGTTTTAAATGAATAAATAAATAAATATATTAGGACAGAGCCAAAAGATAAGAACTGTGTCTGCAGGTGAGGCTCTGAGCCTGCTTGCGGGAGGGAGGGGTATAAATTAAACAAATAAATAAATAAACATGTCTCCAACATTTTATCTTGTATCAAACTTTATGAGTGCAATTTTATGCGGAGTTCAGTACCACTGAAAAAAAATCTTGTATGTGTTTTCTTTAAGGTCAGTTGATTCTGATCTTGGACTTACATTCTCCCAGATCGATCCTCATTCTTCCATACTAATACTAATCTTTACATCTTTCGGGTTTTGTGTTTTTTGTGCTATGACTTAAGGGGCTATATATATATTTGTATATATTTCTTATATGGTCTTATAATGTGGAAAAAGTAGTCCTGTTCACACATTACGGTGAACACACATATATCCTGCCTGTGCGTATTTACATCTGTTTGTAAGAAGAGTCAACACTGATTCATTTTACGAATGAAATCAGAGATAACCTGGATAAATGTTGGGTTTGTGCCACACGTTCAGTTGTACATCAGAGTTACTCATCATGCAGAAAAAGAACAATCAAGTATACACATTGTCCATCAATTGTACGTACACTCAGTGTATCTTGTGGACAGGTAGACTTGTGACAGGTAGAATTGAGTTTGAAAATGGGTCATGTTGATTTGCAATTAACTGATTTTCATCCTGAAAAATTTCAAGCACCATAATCATGGGGAATTTAAGAACTTCATGACAAATTGCTTCATATGGAGGCTTCTACAGAAACCCAGTGAAAGTTCAGGTTTTTATGCTTGCGATCATGCCATTGTTGACCTGTGGCTTGTTCAGATGTTACTGGAAGGGTGTTTTGGTGGAGCACTGAAAGCAAATGATGGCTTTCCAAAAGCAGGTCAAGAGCACTAAGCATAAAGAGGTGCAGATGACAGGCCGGCATCTCATGTTGATGAGTGTTCCGAGTATGTCCTGCAAATGATGGACATATCACAGTTGTGTGGTCCTGAGTGCTGCTGCAGGCGATGTCTTTTGCTTGCTGCAGAAGGTACAGGGGAAAGATTTCATTCTCCCTTGCTCTTCCAGCCATCCACAAGCAGAAAACGGCATCATGAAAAGGAAGACACACCAAATCCTCCTAAACGTGCCACTCAGACTCCAAGCTGAAAAAGAGGAGCAACGTCTTTAACAGCTGCTGTAAATTTTTCTAGAACTTTGAAATGTATTAAGTTTTTTCACATCACCCACTGATAAATAAAGAACTGCTTGCTAAGAATGCAGAGATGTGGTGAACTGTGGAAGATCCCTGATGTTCCCGGCTTTTGTTCTGGAGTTCTGTTCTGCTTTTGGTTTCATATCTGCATTCAGTATCCACAGATGTTCAAATACAAACATTCCAACTATCCCATTTTTACAAGAGATTCCTACTCTGATGAGTACCTTCGCCTCCAGTGCCCTTTCCTCTTTCCTGGGTACCAGTACTGGCTCAAGTTCCCCAAGGCTACGCACCTGACTTGTTCTTAAGGGATACCAAAAAATGATCATTATTGAGCTCCCAATTACATACTTTCTCACAGAGAGAAATAAATTGGTGTAAAGTGCATTTGCTGATTTCCAAACACACCCCACACACCTTTGAACTTTCCTTACCAAAGTACTGGAGTTAATTGTAAATTAAATACTTGTACTGTTGGCAACTTCCTTCTCCCAGCCCAGGGACAATGAAAGAGTCTTCTTTAAATCCCACACACTAATACCCTTTGCTGATCAAGCATTGCGACGTCTCCTTCCACTGTATGTTGTCTTTTGAGAAAACCTCTTGGGTGCTGGCAAGAGGGAGGAAAATTAAGAAGAGGCTAAGAGCGGGATGATATTTTGCCGTTTGAAGGGATTGTAGGCTCAGACCTTGTGTCCAAAAGCCCTGCCTGGGTTGCCCCTAGCAGCAACTGGCTCCTGAATTTGAGATGTGTCTGGACTTAGGCAGGAGACTGCAAGGGGAGGGATTCTGCGTCCTTTCTCCCTTCTATTCCAGGCCTGGATGGATCCCGGGGGAGGGGCAGAACATGCAAGGAGAATTTATCTGTGACAAGAAAGGGTGTGTGTGTTGTGTTGAAGAATATTTTGCAGTGTTGCTGGAGATGGAAGAGGACTGGGAAACAAAACATCTGTGTTCTTGCAGTTGGCTGGAGGGGTTAGGGTGTAATTTCTGAGAGGTTCCAGGGCTTTCATCTTTTGGGGAGGGTGGACATTAAAACAATAGTTTAGCCTTGAGCTCAGTGTGCCTTAGTTCCACATGGCCAGATTGGCTGGGTCAGAGCAGGGAGCCGCTCTCTGAGCTAAGTGAAGCTAGAATGAAGCATTTTCCTGCTGCTGAATTAACTTGCTTCTCTAGTGAGAACAAGAGTCCTGCAGCAGACCAGGGGGCTGAATATAATAAGCAACAGCTGCAGTTGTACAGTAGGGAGAATAGGAGCCACACTGGATTAGAACAGCGGTCCATCTAGTCCAGTGCTGTTTGAAACAGTGGTCAGATGCTCATAGGGAAGGACACGAACAAGGCCTGTTGGCAACAGCCTCAGTGTCCTTTCTGAGATGAAGCAACCAGAACTCTACATAGTATTCCAGTCACGGTGCACCAGGTACTTGTATGAAGGCATTTCAGGATTGATAATTTTATCGGACTTCCAAGGAACGTGGTGACCAGAAACGGAGCACTTCCAAAGGCTCCAGTCCTATCTCGCTGGGACAAACAAAACTCAAGGATGAAGTTTATTTCTTCTATGCAGGACACCACAAGTTTTTGGAATGCCATCTTGTTTATTAAGGGAATTTGGAATGGTCATTGATTGGTTTTTTGTTGTTATTTAGTGAAATAGCACCCTCCAGGAATTGGAACAAGCCAACGACCGATTGGCCAGGTAGTTTGACTTCGATACTCACACAGAGAGAGCGACAGGAGCTTTGTTTTATTTTCGGGTTGACAAGTAGGGACAGATAGGATGGAGTTTGCAGAGGTGTTGAGAATAATTCAGATGACAAAGCAAAGAGCTGCAGGATGAATGCAAGAAGCAGAATATAGATTATGATGGTAACAGGAGTGTGGAGGAGATGAAGGTCCTCCTCCTAGATGCTGGCAAGTCCATAAGGGCAGCTGAACGCCAAACCCAGCAGAAGGAGATCCAGCTCAAGCAGCTAGAACTGGAGCAGATTCGTCTGTAGGGAGAGAGAAGAAAGCATTTACTGGTGCTGGAGATGGGAGTTCCAGATGGTGAAGAAGCGGAGGTTCCAGAGGGAGGGGAAGCAAGGACAACACGACCTCAAGACGGCATGCCTGTGCAGCCAAACCCAAGGAGGGGGGGGAGGGAGAAAGGGTCTCTGGGGAGACCAGCTTTTCACCAGCCGGGGGTGGGGGGGAAATGGCATAAGATACTGCAGGAGAAGGGGGGGGGCATGTCGCCCGGGGGGGGGGATGCCAACCCACCTCAAACCGGGAGGGAGGTCCCAAGAGGGGGAGGGGTGTAGTTTTCCCCAAATGCAGCAAGAAGCCATGGATGTTCCAAATGAGGAAGCATATCTCTAGCTTCAGAGGCATGCATGCTGGAGATTTCACAGGAATTTCTGAGAGTAGCAAGGCTAGTGGGGGTTCAGAGGAGCAAAGAGCTGAGTGCTTGGGGGAACAGGAGTGGGCACTGGAGGAGGTCCGGAGCAACCTTAGGTTGGAACCAGTTCACCAAGTAGCTGTGGATCAGGAAGTGGGATTCTCTGAGGCTCGCTCAGAGCAGGCTGTCGGGAAGCTGGGGAAGTGCCAGGAAGTTGGCTCAGGGAGGCAGCTGGGTGCAGGGCTAGGCTAGGCTTCAGTTAGGTTCTTACAGGCCCAGGTTAGCACAGGGTGTGAGAGACTGGTGTGAGTCTGCTGTGTCTTGCCAGAGGGTGGGCAAGGTCAGAGTGCCTGCGCAGTCTCCTGTCTTTGGGGAGATGAGCGGGGGCTGCTAGACTTTGGAAGGGAACAAGTGGAAAGAAAAGTTTTCTGAGGCTAAGGAGTCAGTGATTGATTGTGTCTTACACTTTAGAGAGTGGCTGAAAATGGTGAGTGTTGGAGAGGATCAGGCTAAGGCCAAAGTGAATCAGAGCAGCTGGCATAATACAGCCAGGTCTCTGACTTCTGAGCTTGGTGACCAGGTAATAGTTTTTTGGCCTTCATGCACTGGCAAGCGGCTTGTGCTTTTGGACTGGATGGGCAGTGTCAGGTGTACTGTCTTCATGGAAAGGTTAAGGAAAGTGACAAAGGATGTTCATGTGAACAGGTAGAAACCTGATCTTTACAGGGAAATGTCAGTGCAGAGTGTGACAGAGATGGAAGGAGGAATTGAAGAGCCAGATGGAACTTTAATAGCTGTTTAGGCTCAGTTTTCTGAAATGATGCAACAATGGAAGCTGGACTGGCTAGGAAACTGGTGCTGTCAAAGCAGAGAGTTTTTAGAATCATAGAGTTGGAAGGGATCTCCAGAGTCATCTAGTCCAACCCCCTGTACAATACAGGAAATTCACATATACCTCCCCGTTCATACCCAGAGTGACCACTGTTCCACGCCCAGAAGATGACAACAAACCTCCAGGATCCCCAGCCAAACCAGCCTGGAGAAAAATTGCTTCCTGACCCCAAAGTGGCAATCAGCATTTCCCTGGGCATGTAAGAAAGGGCCACAACTAAACATTGAGGCAACCCTTCCTGCCCTCCCTTCTCATGATCTGCCTAAGTTCACAGCATCAGCATTGCTGTCAGAGGGCCATCTAGCCTCTGCTTGAAAACCTCCAAAGAAGGAGAGCCCACCACCTCCTGAGGAAGCCTTTGAAATAAGAATTCTGAGTATTTTCTGTACCCACGAAAAAAGCAAATGGGTTTTGACAGAACATATTTGCTATGATCCTTGCACAAGGGCCATGCTAAATATCAACCCTCTGTCAATAATCTGATTCAACGTTGCCCTCGTTTTAGAATCACATAATCATAGAGTTAGAAGAGACCTCCAGGATTTGTAACTGGTTGACAGATCGCACCCAAAGAGTGCTTGTGAATGGTTCCTTATCTTTTTGCAGAGGAGTGTCAAGTGGAGTGCCTCAGGGATCTGTCCTGGGACCTGTTTTGTCAAATGATTTGGATGAAGGGATACAGGGAATGCTTATTAAATCTGCAGCTGATACTAAATTGAGAGGGGTAGCAAATATGGAAGAAGACAGAATCAGGATACAGGATGATCTTGACAGGCCAGAAAACTGGACTAAAACAAAATGAAGTTCAATGGAGATAAATGTAAAGTTCTGCACTTTGGTAGGAAAAAGCAAATGCATACTTTTATTTATTTATTTATTATTTAAATTTTTATCTCGCCCTCCCCACCTCTTGGCAGGCTCAGGGTGGCTAACAACATAGTTCTTATAAAATTCCATGAAACAGCCGTAATATAAAAATACAATACAGTCCATGATGGCAAAATTCAGCATCCTTGCCCAGGTGGGCATCACCAAACTTCTTCTGGGCATTCTGATGAGTGCTGCTGGTCCATTGGCGGTTTTCAGTGGTTGGGCCAGAGCTGTGAGGAGGAGGCAGCTCCTACTTCAAAGCCTGGCGGAAGAGCTTTTAGGTTGGGGGAGACTTGTCTTGGCAGTAGCCAATGGCATGAAAAGTATCCAGGGGTCTTAGTAGACAACACATGGAACATGAGTCAGCAGTGTGATGCCGTAGCTAAAAAGGCAGATGCCATTTTGGGGTGTATCCACAGAATTATAGTGTCCAGGTCACATGAAGTGATGGTGCTGCTTTGCTCTGGTTAGATCTCACCTAGAGTATTGTGTTCAGTTCTGGGCACCGCAATTCAAGAAGGCTATGGACAAACTGGGACGTGTCCAGAGGAGGGCAACGAAGATGGTGAGGGGTCTGGAGAGCCAGTCGTGCGAGGAAGGGCTGAAGGAGCCCTGGGGGTCTGTTCAGCCTGGGGAGGGGGCGACTGAGAGAGGTGATGTGATCACCGTCTTCAAGTCCTCGAAGGGCTGTCATCCGGGGAGGGTGGTGCGGAGTTGTTTTCTCTGTTGCCCCCAGAAGGTCGGACACCAGGACCAGCGGGTCGAAATCGGAAGAATTTTTTGGCTAAACGCTGGGATGAACTTCCCGGCAGTCCGGGCGGCCCCTCGGTGGGAGGTGGTGGTGGTGATGGGCTCTCCCTTCCGGACAGAGGCTGGGCGGCCCTCTGGCAGCACTGCGGACCCTGTGACCTGGGGCCGGCCGGCCGCAAGGAGGGAGGGCAGGGGGGGGGGGGTTGTGCCTCGGGGCTGAGCGCTGGTCGCCCCTCTGGGGTCAGGGGGCAGCGGGGGGAGGGAGGGAGGGAGGGAGGGGGCGGGCATCTCGTGGGTTCCCCGCCTGATGCCGGGAGGAGGGGGGGGTCTGGGCGGGATGTCCCGGGAGGTCGCCTCCTCTGGGCCCGGGGAGAGGCCGCCGCGAAAGACCCACAGCCGGGCCCCGCCCCTCCCCGCCCCTCGGCGGCTTCTCCCGCCCCGCCCCCTCTGCCTGGCGGGGCCTGGGGAGGCGGCGCTCTAGCTCCCGCGCCTCGGTGGCCCGCGGGGGGAGGGGGCCGGAAGCCGAGGGGCTGGACTACCGCTCCCGTCGCGCTCTGCCCCCTCCCCCCCCCCGGAGGCTCGCGGGGCGCTTCCCGGCCTGCCTTGCGCGGCGGCGGCGCTGCTGTGGCCCGGGGGGGGGGGGGGGCGGGGCGGGGCGGACCAGGCAGTCAGTCAGTCAGTCGGCGCCGCCGCAGTCCCTCCCCGGCCTCCCCTCTCCTCCTCCCTCCTGGGCCGGGGCGGGCGGGCCTGGGGTCCGGAGGCGGCGGCGGCGGGGGTTTGTTGGTGTGTGTGTGTGGGGTGGGGGTGAGGCGTGAGGTGCTTGATGGCGGCGCTGGAGCGGCGGGGTCCGGGCCTGGCGGGCGCCTCGGGGCGGGGGGGCCCTGGGCTCTGGGCGCTCCAACCCCCGCGCACCCCCGGCCACCCCCACCCCTCCCCTGGGGCGGGACGGGGCTGGGCGGGGCCCGGCGGCGGCGGCGGCGGCATGGAGGAGCCTTTGGTGCCCGTCCGGGGCGGCCCCCGGTGAGTCCCTGCCTGGGGCGCGGGGGGGGGGGGGGAGAGGAGGGCCGGGCCGGGCTTCCCTTCCCCGCCGGGTCCTGACGGGGCTCCGCCTGTCTGCTTGTTCTCCCCGCCCGCCCCCCCCCCCCGGCAGGAGGAAGCACAAGATGGAGGAGGAGGAGCCCGACGGGTAAGTGGCGGGGCGGGGGAGGCGGCCGTGTGTGTGTGTGTTTTGGGGGTGGGGGCGGCGGCTGTGGGGGGAGAAGGGCCAGGCCTCCGTGGACGAGAGAGGGCCTTTCCCCAGCCAGGACCACCCTCTGCAGGGCCCGCTGCCTGACCCCGGCGGCTGCTCCCCGCCCCCCCCCCCTCCCGAGGACTGCCCCTGCCCCCTCGGCCGGCCGGTCTAGCCGCAGCCCTGCGGTGTTGGATGTTGTTCCCTCCCCAGCTGTCCCGCGACCAAGAAGCGACTGGCCGGAAGAGGGCACTCCCCCGCGACTCCCCCTGCCCCGCAGTGGAGGCTGGGCCCCCCAGACCCCTCTCTCCACAGCCTACCTGGCACACCTAGCGGGCTGGGAGGCCCCTGCGAGGAGATGGAGCAAGCCGCCATGGGGGAGCAGCAACAGCAGCAGCAGCAGTGCGAGGCCGCACGCAGGAAGCTGCAGGAGATCGAGGACAGGTATGCTGAGGGCACTTCCTCAGGAGTCGCTGCCAGGGCTCAGAGGCTGAGGAGCTCCCTCTGGAACCATGGCTGGGGGGGCGGGAGGGGGGAAGAGAGGGAAGGCAGGTTCTTGTACTCCTTGTTGCATGGCTGTGAGCAGAGCATGCAGTGGATTCTGAGATCACAGAGGTTGCAAGAAAGGATAAGTTCCATCCTGTGTGCATGTATTTGCGTGACTTCTTTCCGCTTCTCCCAGAGACCATCTTGAGAAACTGCAAAATGCTTTCAGACTTTGCTGCTGGGGTGGGGGAAGCAGCCCTTGATCAGGTGTCCAAAGGTGGTGTGTGTGTGTGAGTGTTGTGGCTGCAAGCCTGTTGTCTCCCTGCCCTTGCAGAATAACCGAGGAAGAAGAGGAGGAAGATGAAGATGGGCTGGTGGCGGGGCCTCCTGGCAGCCTGCCCACCCTCGTCCTGTCTGACACACTTAAGACAGGGCTGAAGAGGGATTACACTGGAGACCTGACAAAGAAGATAATAGAGTCCATGTGAGTTTCAGTGACCACTTATCAGATGTGATCAGAGGGGCCTGCTGAGAAGGGGCTAGGGCAGGACTTGGGCCACTGATGAGTGGTCCTGAGGAGGCAAAATGGGACTGTTGATTCTGACTGCTTTGGTGGACAGGGAGCATGCGCCCAGGTTGAGGCACTGGGGATGATGAAGACTTCTGACTGCCTTGCAAAGTGGTAGAACTAAAACAAGGGGAGTTGTGCTTCCTGCCAGTGTGGGGAGGGGGGAGGGCTGTGACATATCAGCCCTTGGAATTGCCTTGGTGAAGCCTCAAGCCCCTCCCCACAGCTGAACATGCTCCTTTCCACCCAGGAGTCGTCCCTCCATGGAGCTAGTAGTCTGGAAGCCTCTCCCTGAATTCCTCACCAAAAAAGCAAAGCCTGTTTCTGTTAAAAACTACAAGCCAATGACAGAAGGGTGCTCCGCAAAATCAGCAACCCTTGAAGCTGCTTTCAGCCTCCAGACAGGAAAGTTCTGTGAGTTGCAGCAAACAGAGATGCCTTCACCTTTCTACAGTGCTGTGGAACCTGCTGGGTGCTCAGAAGAGGAGATGGAGTTGTAGAACCTGGGGCAAAACCAGATGGTAGCTTGCTGATATTTCTTCACCCTTTGAATGTGTGGGTATTAGATGGTAGAGGAGAGGGACATGTATTTTTAAAGGGGATGGTCAGAAGTATGAGATGGCTTCGGGCCTAGGAAATGAGGAAAAGTCATTTTATAGTCCAAGAAAACAAGCTCGGTTTTAAATAAGAAAGTCAGAAATGTTGGTTTGTCTGGCTTATTGCTAATTTGTACAGTAAAATCCAGAGGTTCAGGCCCTCCTGTGTGCCTCCTGAGCTGTGAGCATCGTTGGTGTTAATCCCCAAGGAAGGGTTGCCAGCTGATCTAGAAGGGGATACAAGATTGTGAGATTAAGTTGCCTTTGGACAGGCAATGTCTGTGTGCATATTTTTTGCCAGCCCTGCAGCTGGGACAGTGCTTGAGTCCTATTGTGAGGAATAAAAAAAGTGACCCTTCAAGTGTGGTTAGGTAGGAAGGGGCTTGATCGACTGAAACTTATTTTTGGTCCACAGAACTTCTGCTTCCTTTCCTCCAGAGGGCTGAGGTCTCCTTGGATTCTGATAAGTACGCGAATGAGCAACTTGGAAAAAGAACTTTCTCCAAGTGCCGTTTCAGCCTGTCATGTCATTGAGCCTCCTGCAGATTTTGGCTATACAGACCCAGACGTGATCACTGGCTTAAAGCCATCTCCATTGAGGTACCTAAAACAGCCAATCTGATTTAGTTTCTATCCTCTGTGTTTGATTCATGACTAGCACTGTCAGGCTACTTGAGGCACTGTCACAAATGCCAGATTTCACTCATGAGAGCACAGAAATGCTTTCTTCTAGATCGGGATGTCAAAACAAATTTCCTCGCATGCCAGAAAACCACAGAGGTGACTTTACTCAATGGCAGCGATCCAGACAGTGGCTGTATGAAAGCAGCCACTTGGTCACTTCCTTAAGTGAGATGTCAAGAGTCTTCTGCTTCATTTACCTTTGTGTTCTGTTGCCCCATTTGCAATTTTTTAAAATTCTATTATCAGCACACATGAGCCTCTACGGCTAATATGCAAACAGCGTTTCTATTTTGCTGGTGGATTAAATATTAACACTTTGCATATGCCTGAAATAAGCTTATCATGTAACATTTATTTGTTCGGCCTTGATTTCTGTGCACAGCTGTCTTGCTTTTAAATAGGGAGTTTTGTCTGTCACAGTCTGTGTTGCATCCCTGTCAGCTGAAGAGGCTTGACCGAGTCCTGGCAGAAGAGCTCTGTTGGGAGAGGCCAAGTCGCTCGTTGTGGGGAAGGGTGCCGTATGGCACTTCGGCTGGAAATGTGACTGGCTCCGTTATCCTCAGGCAAGTAGAAGAAAGTTTCTTGTTCTCCCCAGAGGTGCATCAGGGCTGATGTGTGAGAGAAAGAGATCCTCTCTTAGCAGAAAAGGGATTTAACCGCCCTGGCCCCATGTCCCCCGACCACTGTGAACGTATCCAGTCAGGGACTACCTTGCCGAAGTCCTGTTTTAGGGTTAGCTCACAGCCCTCTGAATCCCGATTGCTGGGGGGGGGGGGGGGGGGGGGGGCACACAGAAAGCGCTGCTTCCTGACGAACCTACCACCCGTTTTTGCCACTGCACAGCCGCAGCTAGGTGACTGGCTTGGCTGGACACGAGTTCACAAGAAATGTTGAAGGTTGATGTATTTTTATAAGCTTGTCTAAATCTTCCTAGAATGGATTCTTTTGAGTTGTGGCCTGCGGAATAATTTCCCTAGTTTTCTCTAGCCAGAGGCTGAATTCTGTTCTGTGTGCCATGCAAGGAAGGTGGGGGTGGGGGTTCTGGGTTTGTTGCTCTGAACCAAGACACATCTGATTCTGGTCTGTCTTGTGTTGGACCAAATTGTGACTTGTACATCTTATTCTCAATACATTTTTGTAATGTTTCTAGAGTGCTGTGTGTTGGTTGTGCAAAGTGGGGTGGGGGAGGGGAGGAGCACAAATACCAGTTTGCCACTGTGGTGCTGAGCTTTCAGGCTGCACAGGAATGCACCTCTCACATGTTCAAGAGACAACTGCTTCAGCTGATGACACCATTCTGCCGGTGAAGCTCAGTTGTGTTGAGCAGAGCTTCTCCCTGCCTGGCTCACTCAGGAAGGACAGCTTCCAGTGCAGGAGGCTATGGTGTGTTTTGCCGCCTTGTTACTGTTGTAGAACCTCGAGGCCAAAAGAGGTACCTCCTGTAAGATGCATTTCTCAGATGGGAGTGTAACTGCAACCCTAGAACATGATCACCGGATACCACTAGCTCTTGAAGCCAAGCCTTGGGCTACCACTGTCCCTGTAGTGTCTGGATGGGTAGAGCAAGGGAAGCCGTTTTCGTGTTTGCTGTCCAGATGCCAGGCGGCAGGGTGTCATTTATTACTGTTCACGGACGATTGAAGGGGAGATGACTTAGACGTTGGCAGAGGCTGGGAACACATGCAAGCAGACTGGCCTGGTGCGTTCTTCGGTGGTAGGCCATGGTTTCAGGCGCTAAAGCAAGAGCTTCCAACATTTTGACTGCTTTAAAGTGCCATTGCTTAAGCTGCTGGCACAAATTTGGTTTGCAGCAGATATTATCTGATGCAGTGGTGAAGGCTGGCTAGTTTTACATAAGCTACTAAACCTCAGGAAACTCACTCGTTATTCAGTGCATGAATAGAAAATGCATTTTATATGCTTATTGTGAAACTACTGCATGACTTTGGGCTAGGCATTTTCCCAGCCTAATCTATACCACAGGGTTGGTGTGAGGATAAAAATGAGGTTTCTTTCTGCTGCCCACAGCTCTTTCCTGACAACTGTGTAGATCATCCTGGATGGGTGTTTCTCCAGCTGTTGCTTTGCATAGCGCTTCTGGCTCTTGCTTCCTCTCTGGGTTTGTTACAGGGCTACACTCCCTCCCGCCTGCACAGCCACTGCACAAGGTGCACCATCTTCCTTTCCTGAGGGCACCTGGGTTTTGGCCAGTGTCTGAGAGTGCTGGACTGGATGGACCATTGGCCTGATCTGGCATCACTCCTCATGTTTCGTCCTGCTTGCATCACCTTCCCAGAAGTTGGAACTTGGATTAAAAACAGTCCTTTGAATGTCAAAACCCCACATAAAACCATTAAACCCAGCCGGAAAAAAATCAAACACTTATCACTTATCATAAGCCACCTTCAGTTCCACAAGGGAGAAGGGCAGTTAATATGTTTTAAACAAATACCCTTCCCCTTTGAAAGTAAGCAACCCCCCCCCCCCCCCGCACAAAATGGAAAAGAAGTGTTGGGCATTGCATTTAATGGTAGAAATGTGTAACTTTACAGCAGAAAAACAAGCTACTACTTTTTTTTTCTTTTACAAAACATCTCAGACAAATTTCATGTTTATTTACATAACTGAAAAAGATCCCTTGGGAGCACAGGCTATCACTTAGTGAAGATTTCCACATCTAACCCCATCTCCATTTCTTACAAAGGGGATCCTCAAAACGTTACTTAGGCACAAACCGGGCAGGTACAAAAGGGACCAATACTTATAAGAAGTTATGCTGAAACACTTTGAAGAAGAATGCGCCGGGAAAGTAACCTTGTGCTTTTGGCAGGTAAGGGCCCGTAGGCATTCAGACACTGATGAGCTGAGGAAAGAGTTCGTTGGCAAAGGCCTCATCCCACACATAGTCTGTGCCCAAGGGAGAGGCCAGGTCACTGAAGGGGGAAGGGGAGCCCTCGTAACCTGAATCGCTGGAGGTATCCATCAGGGACGGCTTCTGGTCTGAGGAGAGGAGGTGTGAGATCCCCAGCTCAGGTAAAAGGATGGCTGCAGGCTCTTCTTTCACGGACATAGGGGGCCCGAGGAGGACAGTCTCCTTCTCACACTCCACTCTCCCTAGCAGCACACTAGCCGGCCTGACCCCCTCTGACGAAACCTGCAAGATGAAGGGCTTGGTATACTCGTGGTCAAAACGGATCAGTTCATTAATGGCTTCCAGCTTCGGCAGTGAGGGCCCCAGAGGGAAACCAGCAGAGGTTGGTAGGGGACCCGTTTTTCCTGCACACTCCTCCTCCTGCTGCTGGGCTTGATCCAAGGATGCTGGCTGGGGGCTTCCGTAGTGCAGAAACATGTCTGGGTCCAAACTGTCCAGAATGCCCAGGAGGAGATCAGACTGCAAGAGACAGGACCCTGTCAGCGGAGGAACCCACCAGCACTCCTGCCTGGGCCCTGGAGACCAGCGAGCCCCCCCCCCTCTGCCCCTCTGCCAGCCCCACCCCAGGGGGAGGGAGAGAAAGGCTCACCTCAGAGCCCGTGCTGCCCTCAGCATCCAGGCGGAGGCAGCCGAGAGGGGGGGCGACTGCTGGGCCTGTCCCTGCTGCAGAGGAACACGTAGTCTAAGTGCTGCAGACTTAGCGGACCCGGTCGCCGGCCCCAGGCCGAGCTCCACCTCCACCTCCTCTCCGTCGCTGCTGCTGCCGTCGTCCTCCTCGTCTGTTCCCCGGACGCCATCCCACAGCGGCTCCGCCGAGGCCTCCACCTGGCCGGGAGGGAGAGAGTAGGGGCACGGGGCCGTGAGGGGGGCCCGGGGAGAGCCCCCCCCATCTCTCTCTCTCTCTCCCCCACTCGCTCACCTTGGGCTCCGGCGCGGGCAGTCCGAGGCGCAGGCGGAGCTCCCGGTTCTCCGAGGCCAGGCTGCGCGCCCTCTCCCGCAGCGCCTGGTTCTCGGCCAGCAGCTTCTGGTTCTGCCGAGCAAAGAAGGAAGGGGGGGGGGGGGCGGGAGGAGACGGTCAGAGAGTGGAGCGGCGGCGGCGGCGGCGGCTGTGAGGGAAAGGCCCGCCCCGCCCCGGCCCGGCCCGGCCCGGCCCGGCTCACCTCGGCCTCCAGCTCGACGGCCTGCCGCTCCAGCTCGCCCATGCGCGCCTTCTTCCTATCCCGCGCGCTCTGCGCCGCCA
Organism: Lepidodactylus listeri; assembly: GCA_029233225.1. Taxonomy (NCBI): domain Eukaryota; kingdom Metazoa; phylum Chordata; class Lepidosauria; order Squamata; family Gekkonidae; genus Lepidodactylus; species Lepidodactylus listeri. The sequence goes on from JARCFY010000109.1 coordinate 86,242, forward strand.
CGCGGTTCTTCAGCTTCCTGGACCCCGGGGGGGGGTGGGGGGGGGAGAGAGGGGGGAGACGCGGCGGAGCCGTCAGGGCAGGGCCGGGAGTCGCCTTCCCCCGCCGCCCCTTCCCCGCACGCCCGCCCACGCCCCCCCCCGACCTCTCCCTCCCTCCCTCCGCCGCCCGACGGGGTGGGGTGGGGGGGCTCACCGTCGCAGGGCCTTCTCCTCGGCGCTCAGGTGGGCCAGGCGCTGCCTCTTGCGGGGCGGGTGAGGCGCGGGCGGCGGGGCGGGGGCGCCGCCATTGATGCTGCTGCTGCTGCCGCCGGGGGGGTGCCGGGGTGCCGCCGCGGCCGGGAGGAGCAGGAGCCTGGGGGGGGGAGCGGCGGCGGCGGCGGGGGGTCCCGGCAGGGGCGCCATGGCGGCGGGGGGGGGGGGTCCTCCGTGCTGAGCTGCGCCGCTCCGAGCTCCGCGCTCCCCTTCGCCGCCGCCCCTTCCCTTTCCCTTCTTTTTCCTTCCCGCGCCGGCGCCGCCGCTTCGCCCACTGCGGCCGGGGGCTGCCGTCCCTTCGCCTATCTAACACCGTGGCTGGCTGCTATTGGCCGCCGCGCGTCGACGGGGCTCCGGGCAGGACCGCCGATTGGTCAAGGCGCGGGAGGAGGGGCAGGCACCCTCGGTTGCGTCAGGCGACCCTGCTGCGCCCCGCCCTCTGCGCCACGTCGTCCTCCCAGGCCCGGGCTCGCCAGGTGCTTCTGCGCAGCCGCGGAAGCCGCCGAGTCGGTCGCGCCCTTGGCCCGAGGGAGGGGAGGGGGGAGGGGAGGGGAGGGGAGGGGGTCGGTCGGTCCTCGCCGGGGCTGCCGACGGTCTCGCGGAACTCTCTGCCCCTGGGTCTTAGCCGCGCCCTCCGCATCTCCTGCCGTCGTGGCTGGGAGGGCCACTTCCCGTCGAGTGGCTGCCGCCGCCGTTTCCGAGCCGTCTTCCTTTGGGTCCTGAACCCACCCCGGGCTAATGCCTTGGTCCCTGGGCCGACTGCGCCCCTGTTCTGAATGCAGCATCTTGGGCACCACCTCTCCAGGGCTTCCCTTCTGGATTGCGGGCGCCCCGTGATTACTGTCTGGAGGCGGCTGGGCTGCATGCCCGCGATGTGGTGCCGCATGCTTGCCCATGGGCCCTGCTCACCAGGCAGGTGAACCCACCGTACAAGGTTTCCGGGGATTTGTGTGTGGGGTGCCACTGGCACACTGGCGGTGACGCGCAAGGCGGCACCTTCTTCTTAGTATCAGGTCGGGACTGCTGAGAGGAGCAGGTGCCTGGTAGGAGATGGGCTGGAGGAAGCCTGCTCACCAGGTGTTGGTGGAGGAGAATTCTCAGGGCTGGGTGTCGGACTGCAGCCTTTGGTGGTGGGAGTGGGGTGGGGGCTTTGAAATCTGGCCTTCTCTTGAGAGCTGCTACTGCAGCTCCTGATATGATAGGTGCTCCCTGCCTGGTAGCCTGGCTGTGCTCCAGGGGCAGCCGGCTGAACCAGTTCACTCGCAAGCATCCTGCTGTAATCTCTTTGCAATATGCTGCTGCTTGTTTGCATATCCTGGTTTGGAATAGGAATCCCTTCCTGCAAGCAGCAGGAGTAAATGTACCCACGGATACTTGGCAGAAACTCCCTGGTGCTGAATGGCGAATAAGCACAGGAGTTGCTGCCTTGCAAGACCACTTCTTTTCAGAAATCCTACCTAAATTCGGGGGGATGGTTCTCTTGCACCCAGGCCTATGGCTGGATAAGCAGGTGGCAGCTGTGGCCAAAAGTGCTTTGTTGCCAGCATTGACTGGGTAGCCAGCTGTGGCCTTTCCTGGGCAGCAAAGATCTGGCCACTGGTGCGTGCCCTTGTTATTAGAGTACTGCAGTATGCTTATGTGGTGCTGCCCTTGAGAAGTGTTTGGAGGCTTCAATAGCTGCAAAATGCTGCAGCCTGAATGCTGTTTGGTGTGGGTCGTAGGGACCATATAACTCCAGTCTTTGTGCTCAAGACTGGTTTTTCATAGTTATTTGTAGCTTAAAAGAGGGTTAAGCAACAAAAGGCCAAGATTGCCCCTAGCACACTTTCAAGCAACCCTGAGTTCTAGAGTAGGGAATTGTAGCTCTCCACAAGTGGGGACTAAACAGACACTTAAATGAGGCAAGCAGGAAAAAACCAGGTGATTAACACTTCCCTTCTGTCTAGTTGCTCTTGTTAGGTAAGCAGCATGCCTTCAGCCCCTCTGAAGCAGTGTCACAACCCTCCTTGCCACCCTGCCCTCCCCACCGGCCTGGCCTTCTTGATGTCTTGCTTCTAAAAGGGCATGGCCACACAGAGGAGGGATGCAGAGATCATCAGGGAAGTGTCCCATGCCTCAAATCTGTCCCCTCAAGAGATGCATTGGGAATGGACAGACGGGTGTCTGGCAAGAGAGCGGATGTCTGCCATGGACAGGGCCTCTGAGTTCAGACTTGGCAAGGAATGCTGGACAATATGAAGTCATGCATGCTGGGCAATTGGTTTCCTCCATTCTTTACTTATCTTTTGGAAAGGCACAAGCCAGGGATACATACAGCGTTAAAATTATTTGACTTTCTCAGCTGAGAAAAAAAATGCAGAGTGAAGGGAAGAATGTTGTTATTATTATTTCTGGATCGCCTAGTCCCCGAGTACACAAGGCTCTGGGCGATTTACTAAGATAAAAAATGATGAATGAATTTACTGTTTCCCTATCAGCTTGAAACGCATTGACCGTCACTTGATTTGAGGGGGTAGGGGAGTGCTTGGGGAACTTAGTAGGCATTACACCAGCGTATGCCAGAGTTAGGATGCTGTAGTGCCCTGCAGCAGTGCCACAGCAGCCGGTCACTAATGCCCCCCTGTTGCAGCCAGCCACAGGACATACTCCAGTGGTACCTGCTCTGCTGGTGCAGAAGAGAGCGGACTGGGGGACTTGGCAGGTGCCAGTCAGTTTCCCAAGCTTCTCCAGCCTGGTAGTGCCCCTCGCAACTGGTGCACTGTTTTGTCAGCAATAAGCAGGGTGTAGCCCACAGGTGTCCATACAAAGAGAAAGTCAAAGTCTCCCCTGTAACAAACTAGCTAATTTGAATCCAGTTAAGTGACGGCACCACTCTAACTTTGTGAGAATTGTTCTCATTAGCTTAGCGGCAACAGAGATCTCACTGGATTTTTGCAAGATAAAACCTGCTAAGAGACATTTATCTTTTAAAGTACCTTGAGATGGGGTGAGTCTAAGCATTCGATCATTGCCAACATAACCAGTGGAAATCTTTCTGCGAGTTAATGACTTGTTTAAATAAGACAGAACTCTTTTAATTAGGCAAGTGTTTAACAGATAAATACAAATGCAAATTGATACAGTCGTTACTGAAAAAACATAAAGTCACCTTAGAACAAGCCACCACAGAAAACTTGATTTACCCATTTTAGAACAGTTTTTATAGAGAAAGTAACAGTTAAAAACAGAGGTAAACCTTTCTAACTTTAACATGTGATTGTACTCTAGATAATATGGTTAGTCCCCAAATGATTTTCTAGATAAACAGCAAGTGCATTACAGAATACATCTTGATAGTGCCCATTAATTTCTCAAGCAAGATTAAAAGCCCGTTCCCGGGAAGGGTGGGGTATAAATTGAAAAAATAAAAAAATAAAATAAAAAGGCTAAATTTTGGCTCTTATTTGCAATTAAAAGCACAATAAATCTATTTCTGTAGCTTTTAAAATTAACTGTCAGGGATAAAGAAAATCCTGTGTTTTCATCCTGACCAGCACGTGAGTTCTACAGAGGTCATAAGAACTACCTAAGAACATACATGAACAGCATGATTTAAGACATATGTGACATCCCCCTCCAACACGGTCCTGCCCATGACCCTGGTACAACTCAGAATGCCAACCAGAGGAGCAGCCAGCCTCCCCACTTGGGTACAGGCCACACCCAATCCCAGCCCCCCCAGCACCATATGAACTTCAGCCATGTGGCATGGGAGTCTGACTGAGGTCTCATATGCACAATTATCAAGTGTGTAGTGGTGTAGTTCGGAGGTGGGAAGTACACAGAGTGGGCACTTAGTGCTAACACCCAAGGGGGAGAGCAAATGTCTTTGCTATGTGACTAAAATGTCTCCTGTCATATCCACTATGGGTATCCCATCTCTGGAGACATACCCTGAAGAAGTGACCAGATAATCCTCAGGGGTACAGAGCTCTGCAACTCTGACAGATGAGTGGGGCAGGGATCCATCAACCTTAGCCCGGAGTCTGCCACTGCTTCTCCCTTCCCCTTGGTACCTAGCCCAGATGCCACCTCAACAGTGCAGACTCCCACAGCTTAGGAAATCAGGATGTGTCTATGGGGGCAACCCAGGCCAACTCCATCTGGCAGCACACCCCATGGCAGGGACGCCAGCAGGCCCATACTGGGTTGTAAGCACAAGGTGCCCGCCCCTCAAGGGGGCACAGCTGGGGTGTGCAGTGACTGCCAGCTGTGCTGTATGTGACTCCAGGCCAGACACTCAGGGTGCCTGCTGTCTTGCAGGACTGGAACCCTATGCAGCAGCGACAGATGTAGTTGAAGTGCTGCTCCACATGGGATGAGTAAGTGTTGTTTGGATGGGTAGGGTATGTGCCTTGCGGAAGTAGCCTGTCAAATGGGGCCCTCTCTGTGGTGATGGGGGGGACCGTAGGCCCTTCTGCCTGTGTCTCAGGTGTCTAGACAGGTAGTGATTCAACAGGGAGACCAGGAAGGCCGACATTCCTAGTTCAGTATGGGCTAGCTGCAGTGAGCCATGTGGAAGTAATAATAATTGTTGTGTGGCATTGTGTGTCGTATAGCCAGGAGATCTGACGATTGTCTGGCAGCCTTAAATTCTAGCTCATTAGCGTCATGCACCACTAGGTGGTGAGCTAGACTTATGGGGGGGCAGAGCTCTGAAAGAGTTGTGACTAACCCAAGGTGACCCAGCTGGCTTCATGTGGAGGAATGCAGAATTGAACCCAGTTCTCCAGATTAGAATTCATCACTCTTAAACACTACACCATGCTGTGGAAGTGTGCATGCGCGAATAAGTGTGCATGCACATGAAAGCTTATACCTTGAATAAAATGTCACTGTTCTTAAAGGTGCCACTGGATTTCAACTTTGTTCTGCTGCTTCAGGCCAGCACGGCTACCCACTTGAATCTATCTCCATGTGGATCCTGCCACTCTGCCATAGGGCTGCCATCTCACCAGTTCCAGCATGACCCAGGCAGTGCACAGCCTGGCACACCCACCCTGTTTACAGACATGCTGTCATAGGGAGGGCTCACTTCATCTCCTCTGGCTTCTGGGAGCAGCTTGCGAAGGTACAGGGCCTGTGCTGGAGAGAGTGTGTGCAACCCCATTCATCAAATCTCATTACTCTTTCTTTGCTGCCACTGTTCAATATAGTCTGGAGAGGCCTACAGCTGTGTTCCTATCAGTTTGATGTTGGGTAGATAAAGCTTGCTCCACACCCTCTCCCAAACCCCACCTCCTGTGCCAATTTCTCCTACTTGCCTTCTCTAATTTCCCTATAGGGTGGACGGTGATGCCAGGGCTGAAGTGGCCAATCAGCTAATGGTCAGTGATGTTCTTCCTTTGCGTTGCTCACTTGGTTCACTGGTTAGGGTCAGTGCTCCTTCTAAGTGGTGGAGTCCTGTGAGGAAAAATTCTACTTTCTGAGCTACTAGCATAAGAACATAAGAGAAGCCAATGTTGGATCAGGCCAGTGGCCCATTCAGTCCAACACTGTGTGTCATACAGTGGCCAAAAACACCAGGTGCCCTCAGGAGGTCCAGCAGTGGGGCAAGACACTAGAAGCCATCCCACTGGTGCCCCCCCCCCCCAAGCACCAAGAATACAGAGCATCACTGGCCCCAGACTGAAGAAGAAGAGACTGGATTTATACCCCACCCTTCACTACCCAAAGGAGTCTCAGAGCGACTTACAAACTCCTTTCCCTTCCCCCTCCCCACAACAGACACCCTGTGAGGTGGGTGGGGCTGAGAGAGCTCTGACAGAAACTGCTTTTTTTCAAGAACAGCTGTGCCAGAGCTATAGCTTGCCCAAGGTCATCCAGCAGGTGCAAGTGGAGGAGTGGGGAATCAAGTCCAGTTCTCCCAGATTAGAGTCCACACGCTTAACCACTATACCAAACTGGCTCTATCTATAGTGAGAGATCCTATCTATACCTTGTGGCTAATAGCCACTGATGGACCTCTGCTCCATATGTTTATCCAATTCCCTCTTGAAGTTATCCATGCTTGTAGCCACTACCACCTCCTGTGGCAGTGAATTCCACGTGTTAATCACTCTTTGGGTGAAGAAGTACTTCCTTTTATCTGTTCTGACCCGACTGCTCAGCAATTTCATGGAGTGCCCACGAGTTCTTGTGAGAAAGGGAGAAGAGGACTTCTTTCTCTACCTGCTCTATCCCATACATAATCTTATAAACCTCTATCATGTCACCTCTCAGCCGTCATCTCTCCAAGCTAAAGAGCCCCAAGCGCTTTAACCATTCTTCATAGGGAAAGTGCTCCAACCCTTTTATCAATCTAGTTGCCCTTTTCTGCACTTTTCCCAATGCTGTAATATCCTTTCTGAGGTGTGGTGACCAGAACTGTACACCATATTCCAAATGACGTCACACCATCGATTGATACAGGGGCATTATGATACTGGCTGATTTGTTTTCAATTCCATTCCTAATAACCCCCAGCATAGCGTTGGCCTTTTTTTATTGCAGTCGCACACTGTCTTGACATTTTCAGTGAGTTACCTACTACAGATCCAAGATCTCTCTCTTGGTCAATCTCCGCCAGTTCGGACCCCATCACCGTGTATTTATAGTTACAATTTTGGGCCCCAATATGTATCACTTTGCACTTGGCCACACTGAACCTCATTTGCCACGTTGACGCCCACTCGCCCATCCTCGACAGATTCCTTTGGAGTTCCTCACAATCCTCCCTGGTTCTCACCACCCTGAACAACTTTGTGTCATCCACAGATTTAGCCACTTCACTCCTTACCCCCAACTCCAAATCATTAATGAACAAGTTAAAAAGCATCGGACCCAGTACTGATCCCTGTGGTACCCCGTTGCTTACTACCCGCCACCATGAAAATTGCCCATTTATACTTACTCCATTTCCTATTAATTAGCCAGTTTTTGATCCAGAAGAGGACTTGTCCTTTTATCCCATTACTATTGAGCTTACTTAGGAGCCTTTGATATGGAACTTTCTGGAAGTCAAGGTAAACAACATCCACGTTTGTTCACTCCCTCAAAGATCACTAACAGGTTAGTGAGACAAGATCTTCCCTTACAGAACCCGTGCTGAGTCTGCCTTAATAGTTGTTCATCAATGTGCCTACTTATTTTTTCCTTAATAGCCATTTCCACCAACTTACTCGGTATCGATGTCAGACTAACTGGCCTGTAATTTCTCAGATCTTCTCTGGAACCCTTTTAAAAGATGGGAGTGACATTCCCTACCTTCCAGTCCTCAGGAATGGAGGCAGATTTTAATGAAAGATTACATATTTTTGTCAGGAGATCCACAAGTTCACCTTTGAGTTCTTTCAGAACTCTTGGATGTATGCCATATGGGCCTGGTGATTCATCAGTTTTAAGTTGTCTATCAGTTGTAGGACCCCCTGTCTCATCTTCTCAATCTGACTCAGGTCTTTTAACACTCCTCCCAAAATCAGCGGTTTTGGACAAGCACTTCTCATCTTCCACAGTGAAGGCAGGCAAAAAATGCATTCAGCTTCTAAGCCATTTCTCTATCATCCTTCAGTACTCCTTTTACCCCTTGGTCATCCAAGGACCCCACTGCCTCCATGGCTGGTTTCCTACTTCTAATGTACTTGAAAAAAGATTTATTGCTGCTCATATTCCCTTTTTGCCTGCCTGATCATAGACTTGCATTTTATTTGCCACAGTCTGTGTTCCCTTTTTTCAACCTCACGGAGACTAGCTTTCCACTGCTTAAAGGAATCCTTCTTACCTTTTACAGCTTCCATTACTTTGTTTGTTAACCATGCAGACCTTTTTCTATACCTATTTGTGCCTTTCCTAACCTGCGGTACATTAAAGTTGTGAGGGAGCGATTTGGCTACTGCATAAATTAGTTTGCTCTGGAGCCATCCTTCCTGAGCCAAGACAAAAATGTGTGAGCCAGAGGCTAAAAAACTGTGAGCTAGCTCACACTAACTCAGCTTAGGGGGAACACTGGTTGGGGTGGTAGTCTTGGGGGTGAGGACACAGTTCCAAGTTTTGCTGCCTGCTGGATCATTGCCAGGACAGGTGTGCTTTGTCTTGTGTCTGCTGTCCTTGGCCTCCTGTGGCAGGGAGCCATGTGTTACATCTGCCACTTAGGCCCCATTCCCCGGTGGGCTATGGGGGATGCAAGAGACTTCACTAGGGCTGTTCTCTTGGTGCATCTTTGTCTGCTGTCCCCCCTGCCTGGCAGATGGCAAATCAGTGACAGGCTGGGTCTCACACGCCCATATGTGGGGTGCACTGGAGTGTGTTGATCCCAGGGTTCCTGCTGCTCATGCCACAGGCCTCTTTTGGAGGTGCGCTGTCACTGGGTCTTTCTTCCCTGCCCCTGGCATTCTGTGGGGGTGGCTTTGCTGGTTGCTTGTGTTCCCAGCAGCAGCTATGCAATTATGTCTTCCCCTTTTCCTGGCAATGGGGCAGACGTGCCTGTCCTTTGCTGAGAAGTCATATCCTACAGGGCAGACTGTGCACCTCTTGCACTCAGGCTGAGGGAACAGCAGACCCTACGAGTTAAGAGCTGGTGCCACAGGAGAGATGAGGCTGTTGGGCGCCGGCAGCGGGCCCAGTGCCAAGCCTCTCAGGAAACTCTGTCCGGGCCCCTATTGCATTTGAGCTATATGACCAAAGAAATTGCCTTGCGGGACAGAGAAACAGGAGTTCAACCCTAACCTTGTGTTTTATGTAGGATGTATGAAAAGAAACAAACAGCAGACTGCCTGCATTTTATGGCCCCTTGAATCTGCTGCTTCTTTTCATACTTCCTACTTAAATAAAAAAACTGTCTGCAGCATGAGTTTCCACAGACTGTCTCTGAAGAAGCATGCCCTAGCCCACAGAGGCTCATGCTGGAATAAAATGCTGCTGATGCCACAGTAGGCCTCTTAATTGTTGCTGCAAATAGACTAGCATTGCTGGCCCTCTGGGATTGTGAGATCCAAAGGACCACAGCTCAGCACTCTGGTTCCAGTCCTGGGCAGGTAGAGGGCCCTGGGAGGCCCACCAGCAAGGCAAGAAGGATGCTCAGTATCTGGTACTCTGCCTGCGCCACTCTGCATGGAGTGCTCCAGGAGCTGGCTCCAAAGGCCAAGCTCTTCCAGGCTGGAAAATGTTGACATCTATAAGATTGGTCTCTAGCTGTGCACTCCTGAAGAGGTCTGCTCAAAATCCTACTCAAATCTGCTCAGTTGGGCTTACTTCTAGGACAGAGTTCTTAGAATGGCATTGTAAGAGATGCCTATCCCTGCTGCACATGTTTTTAAAAACAGGGTAGATTTAGAGTCGAGCCTGTCAGATTTAGAGCTGAAGAAAGGCCCTGGGTGTGAGATCACTGCAGTGTGAATTAGATTTTAAAAGTTGGCCTAAGATGGTCCTCAGTGTGGACTGCAATGAGTTTTTAACACACCTTTGAACATATGCGGAATGCCTTTCGTTCACTATTGCACACCCATAGGCAGCCAGTGTGCGGTTTCTGCCTGGGCAACCTGGCTTTATTATGAGGCCCTCTGGTGGTCAAAGCTGAAACAGCAAGTGCTAGCACCAGAAGGCAGAACCATCCCATCTTGCAAAGCAGACTGAGGCTTGGCAATGTCTTTTGCATCTCTAGCCTTGTTTGGTTTTGGGGCTGTCATGAGGTGTAGAACAAACATGCCATTTCCAGAGGCTGCTCTTCAAACTGTTGCCATTCTCATTACTTCAGTGACCTTGGCATGTTTATAGCTGGCCCGGCAGGACTTGAAAGTTGGCAGAAATATGTAAGCTGTTATCAGAGGCAAGCTGAGAGGTCAGGCAGTGCTGGAGCAAGCGGAGCCAAGGCAGCACCACAGGGGCCACTCCACTCAGGCCCAGGTGAGACTACACCAGTTGTAAAGCAGAGAAATGAAATCTTCAGGCCAAGCAGACCCTACAAAGTGCCCAACTCAGCTGGCCAGTAGGGGCCCTCCAGGGCAGTGGCCTGTTGAGAACTGCCCCAGTAATTCAAAGGGTCGGGCTGCTCCTGGCGGTGATGTGGTGTGTCGGCTAGTTAAGGGACAAGAACGCAGCCACATAAAAAAGAGCCTCGTAGGATGACAGCAACCAGCCCATTTAGTCCGTCATCATGCTTCCCACAGTGGCCATCTGGATGCTGCTGGGATGCCCACTAGAAGAGAAGAAATTGGATTCATACCCCGCCCTTCACTACCCAAGGGAGTCTCAGAGCGGCTTACAGTCTCCTTTCCCTCCCCCTCCCCACAACAGACAGACCCCTTGGGAGGTAGGTGGGGCTGAGAGAGCTCTGAGAGAAACTGCTCTTTTTCAAGAACAGCTGTGCCAGAACTACGGCTTGCCCAAGGTCATCCAGTAGGTGCAAGTGGAGGAGGAGTAGGGAATCAAACCCAGTCCTCTCCGATTAGAGTCCGCACACTTAACCACTACACCAAACAGGCATGGCACAAAGGCAGTCCTCCCCTGCTGATTCCTCCAAGCTTCTTCCCCCCCCCCCCCACGCCCTGCTCATATGGGGACCATGTTGCCATTATGACTAATGAACATTAACAGAAAACCTGTCTCCTCCCTTAGTCTACCTGGTTCCCTTCTGTCGCTTGTGGCAGGGAATTCCATAAGCTGACGATGTATTGCAGGAAGTATTTTCTGTTATCTGCCTGGAACCTGCTGTCAAATACAAGAAGAAACAGTCTTTGTCCCCACACCTCTGAGGATTTGACTTAAAGGTAAGAACCAGAGCTTTTAGGATTGTGCATGGAAGCAAAGGGGCAGCCAGTGGAGTTCTTTCAGCACTCTCTCTATGGCATGCTTAATTGTATAACCCTTTATTATGTCTTCCCCTTCCTTGCCCTGCTTGTAAAAGTCCCAAATCCTGTAGCCTCTCCAATCCCGTTCATGTAGCCTGCCCTTTTCTACATCTTTCCTTATTTTATTTTTAGATAGGATGACTGAAAGCCTGTGTGGGGCTGGGAAAACTTGGATTCAGTTTCTTTTTTTGCAACATTTATATGACCCCTCTTCAGAGACCTGGCTCACAAAGTAAAATGAGGTAAACTCATGGTAAAAACCATATAAAATTAAAACAAGCCATAAAGATTCAACAACAGAAACCTAGCGCAGAGAGCAGGGCTCAGGAGGAGGAACTTGACGGGTGGTCTGGACAGCATGGGGAAGGTGGCTGGCCCTGAACCACTTAGGGCTTTAAAGGTAAGATCCAGCACTCTCGATTGTGTCCAGAAACAACTGTGCAGCCAGTGAAGTTCTTTCAGCACAGGGGTGACAGGATCCTTGTATCTAGCTCCAGCAGTTGCCTGGGCTGCCACATTTAGACCAGCGGAAGTCTGTGGACAGTTTTAAAAGGCAGCCTCATACAGACTGCATTGCTATAATCTAACATCTACCCCCCCCCCCCCCCCCCCGCCGAGAGCGTTGCACTCCACTGATCAACATCGATTGGTTATCCCTGGCCCACAAGGTGTCCACTTCGTCTCATCCAGGGCCAGGGCTTTTTCTGTCCTGGCCCCTACCTGGTGGAACATGCACCCACTTGAGATCAGGGCCTCGTGAGGTCTACTACAGTTCTGCAGGGCCTATAAAACGGAGCTGTTCCACCAGGCTTTCAGTTGAGGTGGTGGACACCCAATTAGTTGGACTCCCTGCATAGAAGCTGCCCTGACTATCTGCCCTATGCGGAGTCCTGGTATTGTATGAGCTTGGTTATATTTGATTTGCCATCTTTAATTGTTTAATGGTTTTAGCTGTTTTAAGAATTTATTACCTGGTTTTAATTGTTCATGCACTTTGTTGTTACCCACCCTGAGCCCGTTTTGGGAAGGGCAGGATACAAATTTAACAAATAAATACATAAAATCAGATCCTGGGGCTCAGAACAACCTAACACTGAACTATGCATTCTGGTAATTGTGCAGCTTTGCCATGGCCACTGGCCACCCCCATGCAGCCCTCCCAGGAGCTGGGGCGGGGGACCATTGTAAGGGGCAGCTGGTGCAGGCTAACCGTGATGACCGGCAGGCCCACTGGCCTTCTGCCCCATGGTAAGCCTGCTGCAGCTGCCAGGAGGCCATGTTAGGGAGCAGGATGTTTCAGCATTCAGGGTGGCTATGCCCAGCCTGGGTTTGTATTGCGTGCTGCAGGCCAGCATTGGCTGGGGCATCAGGGGTGGGGTTTGGGGGCCAATGGCTGTGGACTGAGCCACTTGCCGTCCTCCTGGCCTCAGGGGTGTGGTGCCTACTTGGGAGGGGGGTGCCTGTGACAGATTTTGTTGTTGGCATAACATCTTGGTGTCAGTGGTACAAACCATGCTGCTGGGGTGGCTGAAGGAGCCTCCTAAGCAGCCCCCCCCGGAACACCTCTTCCACACCAGTGGCCCTGTGGCATAGCTGCACTATCGACTAGTTGGAGCAGTAGTGCTCCAGGGCACTATGCTGGAAGAACTCCAGGATCCATCCATGCAGCAGCTAGTTGGATCCCTGCCACTTTCCCCCTGTGGTGTTTTCATATGTAAACAGTGTGTGTGTGTGTTATTTCTATGTTATAATGTGGGGTTTTATATATATATATATATATGTTGTGGTGGTTTATAAAGCCAGGCCTCTACAGTAAGAAAGGGGGGGCTGAATGGGTGATTGATGTGTGTTACGATTAGATGGTAGCTGTACCCAAGGGGGCAGAATTGACTGGATTGTAAGGGAGAACAGAAAGTTTGTTCAGAGTGGGTAGGAGGAAGGAGACTGAGTGAGGTGCTATAGAGTGTAAGAGAAATCTGTGTGCTTTGGGGAAGTTATTAGCCTAAGTGACAAGTGAGGAACAGAAGCCTTTGTGGCTAGGTCTGTTTAAGGACCTTTAGAGAAAGAAAAAGAACTGTACCTATCTGAAACCATTATGCTTACGAACTTCACTGCAACTGTTAGGATGTTATACATCTAAATAAACTTTATATTTAAGAGAAAACAACTGTTCTATTTAGAGTTATTAGAACCCAGTTTACCTCAGAGCCACCCCAATGTGTTGACCATATTGTCATTCTATGAAACATAAGAAAGCCAGCCTGTTCTTTGGGTCCAACTAAGAATTCTAAGGAAAGATCCTTTGATGGCAGTGAAAATAAGTAGGAAATGCTAATGAAGGCAAGGAGTGGCATAACACACATCACCTGCCTGGTGGAATTAGCTACCATATGAAATCAGGGCCCTGCGGAACCTATTATAGTTCTGCAGGGCCTACGAAACAGAGCTCTTCCGCCAGGCTTTTAGTTGAGGCAGTGGGTATTCATTTGATTAGGCCTCCCCCCCCACCTCCCAAGTGACTGCAGATCCCGGAAGCCAGACTGGGACCACATTATCTGCTGTTGAAGTGCGCTGATGTTTTAATGAAATAAGGACGATGATTTTATGGATTTAAAGTGATTATTGTAACATGTTTTTAATATTGTAAATCTGCATTAATTTCAGATACATATATGTTGTAACCTGCCCCGAGCCTACAGTGTGGGGAGGGCAGGCTATAAGTCTAATGAAATAATAAAATAAAATAAATAAAATAAACCTCAGAATGCTTCAGAGAGGTGACTTAAAGAGCAAAAATGTTACAAGTGTTGGCTTTAGGAGTGGGATATTGAGTTGAGAGAATATTGAGTTGAGGGGAAATTGTTATGTGAAGAACAAACATACATACATCCAAGAGTTCTGAAAGAACTCAAAGGTGAACATGTGGATCTCCTGACAAAAATATGTAATCTTTCATTAAACTCTGCCTCCATTCCTGAGGACTGGAAGGTAGCGAATGTCACCCCCATCTTTAAAAGGGTTTCAGAGGAGATCCGGGAAATTACAGGCCAGTCAGTCTGATGTCGATACCGGGTAAGTTGGTGGAACCTGTTATTAAGGAAAAAATTAGTAGGCACATTGATGAACAAAATCTCTTGAGGAAGACTCAGCATGGGTTCTGTAAGGGAAGATCTTGTCTCACTAACCTGTTAGGGTTCTTTGAGGGAGTGAACAAACATGTGGATGTTGTTTACCTTGACTTCCAGAAAGCTTTTAATAAAGTTCCATATCAAAGGCTAAGTAAGCTCAATAGTCATGGGATAAAAGGACAAGTCCTCTTGTGGATCAAAAATTGGCTAATTATTAGGAAACAGAGAGTGAATATAAATGGGCAATTTTCATGGTGGAGGGTGGTAAGCAGCGGGGTACCGCAGGGATCAGTACTGGGTCCAATGCTTTTTAACTTGTTCATTAATGATTTGGAGTTGGGAGTAAGCAGTGAAGTGGCTAAATCTGTGGATGACATGAAATTGTTCAGGGTGGTGAAAACCAGGGAGGATTGTGAAGAACTCCAAAGGAATCTGTCGAGGATGGGCGAGTGGGTGTCAAGGTGGCAAATGAGGTTCAGTGTGGCCAAGTGCAAAGTGATGCATATTGGGGCCAAAAATTGTAACTATAAATACACAGTGATGGGGTCCGAACTGGCGGAGATTGACCAAGAGAGAGATCTTGGAGTTGTAGTAGGTAACTCACTGAAAATGTCGAGACTGTGTGCAACTGCAATTAAAAAAAGGCCAACGCTATGCCGGGGGTTATTAGGAATGGAATTGAAAACAAATCAGCCAGTATCATAATGCCCCTGCATAAATTGATGGTGTGACCTCATTTGGAGAACTGTGTACAGTTCTGGTCACCACACCTCAAAAAAGATATTATAGCATTGGAAAAAGTGCAGAAAAGGGCAACTAGATTGATAAAAGGGTTGGAGCACTTTCCCTATGAAGAAAGAAGAAGAAGAAGAAGAAGAGATTGGATTTATATCCCGCCTTTCACTCACTTAAGAGTCTCAGAGCGGCTTATAAACTCCTTTCCCTTCCCTTCCCTTCCCCTCCCCTCCCCTCCCCACAACAGACACCCTGTGAGGTAGGTGAGGCCGGGAGAGCTTTTCCCCAAGCTGTCCTTGAGGGAACAGCTGGTACAGAGCTATGGCTTGCCCAAGGTCATCCAGCCAGGTGCAAGTGGAGGAGTGGGGAATCAAACCCAGTTCTCCCAGATTAGAGTCCGCGTACTTATCCACTACACCAAACTGGCTGAAGCGCTTGGGGCTCTTTAGCTTGGAGACAATGACTGAGGGGTGACATGATAGAGGTTTACAAGATTATGCATGGGATAGAGCAGGTAGACAAAGAAGTCCTCTTCTCCCTTTTTCACAAGACAAGAACTCATGGGCACTCCATGAAATTGCTGAGCAGTCGGGTTAGAACGGATAAAATGAAGTCCTTCTTCACCCAAAGAATGATTAACACATGGAATTCACTGCCACAGGAGGTGGTGGCGGCTACAAGCATGGACGGCTTCAAGAGGGAACTGGATAAACATATGGAGCAGAGGTCCATCAGTGGCTATTAGCCACAAGGTATAGATAGGATCTCTCGGTCTGGGGCCAGTGATGCTCTGTATTCTTGGTATTTGGGGGGGGGGCAGCAGTGGGAGAGCTTCTAGTGTCCTGGCTCCACTGGTGGACCTCCTGATGGCACCTGGTGTTTTTGGGCACTGTGTGACAGAGGGTTGGACTGGATGGGCCATTGGCCTGATTCAACATTGGCTTTTCTTATGTTCTTAAATCCAGAAGAATGGAATATACATCTGAGAAAAGAAAAAGATAATTTACTTACAGTTGAAAAGAGTGCTAATACAAAGGAATTACTCTCTAATTGAAGATCATAGAGACCTGGGAATCACTCATGAAGGGAAATCTATCGAGATCCTGAGGGTGTCTCTAACAGAGCACCAGACACTGGGGATCCCTAAAGAGTGAGCTTTAGCAAGTTCTGATGTATCTTCTACAACCCTGGAGTATACAGGCGTTCTGAAAGAGCAGAATAGATTAAGAGCTCTGGAGTTAAGAGAGAAAACAGAAGCAGAAAACATTAACATGGAAGCAAAGCAACCTAGACTGAGGAAATAAGAATCAGAAGGGAAGAGCAGCGGACAGAGAAACTTAGACTTGAAGAAATAAGAATTAGAGGTGGATAAGCTGAAATACGAGGATATGTGGTCTAAAAAACAGCTAGAACATGAGAAAGGGAATCAAAGCAGAAGGTCCATACCCTCTAACAGTAACGCCTTTTACTTTGTATGTGGTAGGGGAAGGTACCCAGATCTTCTTGGCTACTTCTGAGAAAGTTGCCTCAAACTGAAATATTCCAGGGTCTGTTAAATATCTACCCAGAGCCATAAAAAGGGGGTGGAAGCGGCGGAGGATGGGGGGGGGGGGAGCTGGCAGCAGAAGTCTATGGCAGTCTTTCCACAGACAAAGCAGTAAAATATGAATTGGAGCCGGATCATTTCAGAGGAGGACCCAGACATTGTCACCCCCTTCCCCCCCCCCCCGGTCCGGGCAGTCCTCTGTAGCCCTTTGGGGCAAAACGGGGAAGGGGAGAGTATCTTTTGGACCAGCGACAGTGGCCCCCCTCAGGCAGAGCAGGCGTCTCGGGAGAGTGCCGGACCTCACCCTACATGGCAGTCCCTGTGTCCAGGCCGGGCTCCCTCAGGATGCGGCACAGGAGGATGCGGTCCGGCAGGGAGGGTGGGTGTGTGCCTGAGTGAGTGCCAGAAGGGAACCAGGAGGGCCGGAGGGGAGGGCCGCGCGGGGGGGGGGGACGGGGGACGGGCCGCACTTTCCCTGGACCTGGGGGGGGCGAAGGGGGGGGTGTTGTGTGCGAATCACCCCAGCAAAACGGCGGAAAGGGACGGAGGGTGCCTGCGGCAGAGGCCTGCCTGCCTGCCGCCCCACCAGCACAGCCGTGGGCGAGGGCGGCCCCCTCGAGAGGGGGGGGGGCGGCGATTGCCGGCCGGAGCGGCTGAGGGGACCCCCGACCGTCGGGGCTGCTAAGGGGGGCGGCAGGCCGGCGGCTGGGGGCTCTGCGCTGGGCTGGGGGGGGGGAGCCCGGCCGGCCGGCCTGGGCCTCCCCCCCCCCTTCCCGGTTGCGTCCGGCTGCCGTCCCCCGTGTCCTCGCCCCCGCCTCCTTTCCGTCCCGCGGGGAGGTGGTGGTGGAGAGGGGGCCGCCACTGCGGGGTCCGAGGAGGGAAGAGGCCGCACTGACACCCCCACCCCCCTCACCCCCGGCCGGGCCCGGGCGCCGTTCCCGGAGGGAGGGAGGCCTGCCGCCGCCGCCGCCACCCTGGGGCCACCGAACCGCCGTCCCCGAGAGGAGCCCAGCCCGCCCGGCGGGCGCCCCCTTCTGCAGACCGGGCCAGGCCAGGCCAGGCCAAGAGGAGGAGGAGGAGGAGGGGAAGGGGGTCGGTCCGCCTGCCCCGGGGCGCCCAGGCCCAGGCCCAGGCAGGCGGCGCTCGGGCAGGGCAGGGCCGGGCCGGGCGGGAGGCGGGGATAACCCCGCGGTCCCCGTCACGTGGCGCGGATGAAAGGGAAGCGGCACGGCAGGGCGGAGAGGAGCTGCGGCCGGAGCGGGGAGCAGCCGAGGCAGCCCGCCAGCCAGGAGAGGAGAGGAGAGGCGAGGCGGCCCGGCCCGCGGGAGCAGCGGGAGGAGTGCGCGCCCCCCCGAGTGCCCGGAGGGAGAGGGAGGAGAGGGGCGGCGGCGGCGGCGGGGCTGGGGAGCGAGATGCGCGGCCTGGGCCGGGCGGCCGCCGAGAGAGGCGCGCGGGGCCCGGGGGCGGCGGCGTCGGGGGCCGCGCGATGAGGCGTCTGCTGGCGGTGCTGGCGGCGGCGGCGGGGGGCGGCCCGGCGGGGGGGGCGGTGGCGGCGGCGCCCTCCTCCCCCCCCTCGTCCCCCTCGTCCTCGCCCCTCCTCTCCCCCTCCTCGCGGGGGGGCCCGCTGCTGCTGCCGCCGGTGCTGGCCGGGCTGGCGGTGCTGCTGGCGGGGGCGGCGGCGGCGGGGGCGCTGGCCAAGGAGACGGCCTTCGTGGAGGTGGTCCTCTTCGAGTCCAGCCCGGGCGGCGACTACACCACCTACACCACCGGCCTGCAGGGCCGCTTCTCCCGCGCCGGCGCCACGCTCAGCGCCGAGGGGGAGATCGTCCAGGTGAGCCCGGGGGGGGGGGCGGCGGCGGCGGCGGCCTGGGGGGGTGGGGGGGGGGAGAAAGCGGGAGGGAGTGGGGAGAGAGAAGGCGGGGAGGGCGCACGAGCTCTCGCTGGACTCGCGGCCTGGCTGGCTGGCTGGCTGGCTGGCGGAGCTCCACGCGTGGCTGCTGGGGAGGGGAGGGCTTCTGCTCCGGGAGGCGTGGGGGGGGGGGGGGGCTCGGGTCCCGGGCGGCCGGGGCGGGGAGAGAGATGTCTCCTCTCCCGCGCGGCGCTTTGACTCGAGAGGCGGCTCTGGTGCGCGCGGGGGGACGGGGAACGAGGACGCTTCCCTTCCGACGACCCCCTCCCTCCTCCTCCGAGAGCGGCCTGCGAGTCAGCCCCTCGGGGCGGGACGGGGCAGCTGGAGAACCATTGCCGACTGCTGGGAGCGCGCTGGGCTTCCCCTCCTCCGGGATCGGCCGCCCTGGGCTCTGCCTCCCCCCCCCCCCCCCGCTCTCCCCCTCCCCGAGGGGGGGCCCCGGCCGGTGCTGCGCCAGCCGATGTGTCATTAGACACCCCCACGGGGGAGTGCGCAGGGGGGACCTGCCACTCAGGCTGCGCTACTTCCCCCGGAGGCATGGATGTGGTGGATCTCCCCAGGCCGGCGGTGGGGTGGGTGGTGGTGTTCAGCTGTGGGCAGAGGTTGTATTCCGGTTGATGCTTTCCTTCCGTGCTCAGAGTTACTGTGGAAATGGCTAGTGAAGCCAGGGTCGAATCCCTGGGGTTTGGCTCACCGTGTTTTGCTTGTCACAGTATGTGCAAAAAGCTGGTTACAAATGGTGCTAAATGTGTTACCTACTTTTGCAAACTACTTGTGCTCCAGTGTGTGTATGTGTGGTTATTACTTCTTTCCCCAATTGCGAGGCAGGGAAACGGTGTGTGTATTGCTTCTGTGTGTCATCAGGCTTGATTCTAGGGGGTAGGAGTGTGTGAACCAGGGAAAAAGTGCCCAGGCTGAAATACTCCAGCAGTCTTAGAAGCAAGCAATACATGGGGGGGGGGGGAGCTGTTTCCAGTGCATTTATTCAGAGAGGTGGGTTACATAGCCAGGCACTCCACTTTGGGTGGGTGATCTGGGGGGGGGGGGAGGGGCGGTCTGGCTCTCTGGTATAATCTCATTTGTGTGTGATGTCATTTTCTTGAGACCGGTGGTTGCAAGTAGGTCTTGAAAGACAATAAGAGTTGTTGGCTGAGTTGATGTATGGCAGCTGATTTGTCTTCCATGGTCTGAGTTCCTGTGCACAGTTTCTTCATAGTGGAGATGGGCCGGTAGACTGTCTCTGGGGTGTTCTGTGTGTCAGATAACCCAGACTGCTGGGAGCGTGCTGGGTTTCCCCTCCACCAGGATCGCTGCGCCAGGCTCTGCCTCCCCCAAACTGTAGGAAATGTGCTTTGTGTCCAGGAACGAAAACCATGGCGTTGTTCCTTCGTTGGAATAGGTCTTCAAGGGTGGCTACTGTGGCAGAAGTCTCTTGCTCTGCATGCTTTCATCTGTTGTGTGCCTCAGCTCCTGTGGCGCCCACTTCAGCTGCTGCTGGAGGATTATTAGCTTCCAGGGGTGGAGGACATGTGTGCAGCCTTGCTGAAGAGTCTTTGTCCCACCTCCTTGCAGCCTTTGCAGTACCTAGAAAGAGGAGACATATACAAGGAGCTGGCCAGGGAACTCTACAACCAACTGGGATTTTAAACATGGACCTCTGACCATCCTCTTCACCGTGCTGGGAGGGAGGATATCTTTGCCCTCTCAGGCAGCTTCATGCAAGATTTCTGGGGCACACTGTGTGTGGATGCGTGCATGTGCCACTGAGTTGCGGCTGGCTTACGGCTAGCCCAGCGAAGGGCTCCCAAGGCAAGTGAGAAGCCGGGGTGGTTTGCCACTGCTGTCCTCTGCAGAGTCTTCCTTGGTGCTCCCCCCATCCAATTACTGACCTTAGTTTATGAGATCGAGCAATACCATACCATTATGTATCCCTTTGGAAATACTAAGGATTGACTTATATATATTTGTATGTTAACTAGAGATGTAATGTTTCTAAAAATTCTAAAGCCATGAAAATTTTGGGGGAAATTAGCATTTTGGAAAACATTGAAATATTTTCTTGTCCACCTAAACTTATTTTACTGCTTATTATTTGGCGTTTTTAAGGAATTTAGCAGTATAAGGGCCACAGAGAGCAATCCTAAGGAGATCTGCTTGGAAAAGTCCAATGTTAATCACTTTTCTCCCTTCATTTATAATGCAACTTCCTCCCCGGTGGTCATGTGGTGGCTCCTCTCTAGCCTCCCCGACAAACTGACCCACTCAGCTTACGTTTTTCTCCTTATAACAGTACTGTGAAGTAGGTTAGACTGAGAATATCTGACTGGCCCAGGGTCCCCTAGCCAGCTTCCATGGTAGAATGCAGGACTGAACCGGGTTTTTTCAGGTCCTGGTCCGACCCTCCCTACCACTACTCCACAGTTGCTCTCCAGAGGGGCTTACTCCCAGGAAAGTGCTCTTAGGATTGCAGCCATAGTTTTCTACCAGCAGAATTGTGAATATACTCCTTGCTTGGGAGATGGCAAGCGACCTGTAAATTACTTTAGTACATGCATCCGTTTTTGGCTGGAAAAAGTCAAGTTTAATTAGAAAGCAAATTTTGTAGCGAACAAGAGAAATTTTATTGTTGACTGTTTGATAAATTAACGTATTATAGTATTCTAGTGGAGGGCCCACAAGGCATCTCATTTTCCCTCCCTCCCTCTCTCTTCCCTGAAAACTTCTGTAGCATCCTTCCCTTTCCTGCTTCCTTCTTTCCTTGCTGCCCACCAGCCAACCTTTCTTTATTTGCCCTCCCTGTCTTCAGCGTTCCCTTTTCCTTCCCCCTGGCAGCCTCTCCCTGCGGAAAGTGAGTGGTGGCAGCTGCCAGACTGGGCACAGTTGCACAGCGGCAAGGACTTTCAAGGGGGGGGGCACCTCACTTCTCCTTGTACCCTCCTCCCCACACTATTTCCTGTAGTCATTTTTCTGGCAACCCCGATATCTTCACCTGTCCCCCTTCCCACCCACCAGCCATCTGGCCTTTTATCTGCCCCCCCCCCCATCTTCAGTTGTGTAATTTATTTATTCCATTCATAGTGGGGATGGGGACCCAAAGCAGCTCATGTCATTCTCCTCTCTTCCCTTTGAGGTAGGGTAGGCTGAGAGTGCGTAACTGACCCAGAGTCACCCCATGAGCTTTCATGGCATGTTAGGGACTGGAACCCGAGTCTCCCAGATCGTAGTCTGGTAGCACCTTAAAGACTGACGGAATTTGTGGCTGGGTGCGAGCTTTCATGTGAACAGTGACTCAATGGAAGCTCATCCCCATGGTACAGATTTTGTTAGTTTTTAAGGTGCTGCTGGGCTTTCGCTCTTTCCTGTGCTACGTGCAGACTGACATGGCTCCGCCCATCTTGATCTTGGTCCTAGTCTGGAACAGGGACCCCTGTAGCACACTGCCTTCCGTAGGGTGGCTCCTGCTGAACAGTCGCAAGCAGCTGGGCACGGATGAGTCAGGCAGGTTGCATGGGATCAAGTCACCGGGGTGGGGGTGGGGGGGGGTTGCTGGTGGTCTTGGCCCTGGTCAGTCCTCTCTCAAAGGCCAACATAAGCTGTGACGGGCCTTGTCCCCTCTGCCCCCTTTTTACTGGCAGAACCCAAGGGCTGAAGGCTGGCAGTGCAGTTGTGGTTCCCTGTCAACAGCCACTGAAGGGCGTTCCATTTCTGAAAATGTTACAGGTGCTGTTTCTATTATTTGGTTTTTTTAAAAAAAAATCTGTAGTAGTTGTAGGAAAATCTGCCTTGTTTATCCACGGTGCCAGTCTGGTTTTAAGTATCCACAGGGGGCAACATTAGGAAAAGGCCTTGGCCTCTCTCTGCCCTGTTGCTGGCCCTCCAGAGGAACTGGTTGAGGCCCCTGTGTGAGAGGGGATGCTGGACTGGAGGGACCCTCCCTGGTCTGACCCAGCAGGGCTCTTCTCATGTTCTTACATTTTGAGTGAGTAAAACCTCGTATTTTGTGGGTTTTCACTCATTCTGAAAGAGAAACTATTCCATAGGCGCTTTTATTCAAATGCTCCTGAAAATTTGACTTGGAAAGGGGTTGTGGAGTGGTAGAATTTGGGGAATTGGAATCCCCCTCATTTTTTCTGTCCCCTCTGTGGCCTTTTCATCGCTGATATTGACACAGGGATTTACTGAAGGGTGCCTTGTGAACGCTGCAGCAGGCGTTCAAATTATGATTTACCATGTGCTGAAACTCTTTGAAAAGTAGATGGAACCAGGACACATATTGAAATATTCAGACATCCCACTTTGTCAAAAGTCATGCACATGTGGTAATCTAGACTGGAGGAGCAGTTCTACTGAAAGTCTAACAAATACTGGAAGTAACACTCTAAATGCCCCCAGATTAGGCTCCATTCCCTGGCCTAGACTGTCTTCTCAGACTCACGGTGGGTTTTTGCTTGGCACATACTGGATTAAAACTTTTATTTAATATGATCTCAAAGGGCAACATTTGGAAAATCTGACCTCTGTCAGGGATTGTGCATTTTTAAAGCTCCCCAGTCATAGCTGTGGACAGCTGAATTTCAGACTTGGTTTTATGTGGATGGAAAAGGTAGACTCTTCTGCTGCTGGAATAGTCTGATTGTGGTTGTGTGGGCAAGGCATTCATTGAAAGGGGCTTGTAACCATCCCAGGGAAGGCTGGTGGTAGTCGTTTGTGTGTCTTGTCAAGGCCCTTTGCTAGGGGCTAAGGAAAGCGTGCCTTGTCTGGGGAAAGATGCTGTGCAAAGCAGAGAGGGTGCTGTGAGCCATTTCCATAGGAGGAAATACCGAAGCCAGCTTCTGGGGCTCCACCTGGCCTTCGGGATGGTGTTCTCAAATTCAGACTCAGTGCTGATCAAACGAGCACACATAATGAGCTGCCTCATACTGAGTCAGACCCTTGGTTTATCCAGGTCAGTGTCGTCTACCTTGACCGGCAGCAGCAGCTCTCAAGGGCTTCAGGAAGAGGTTTTTCGTGTCACCCACTACCTGATTCTTTTAACCAGAGATGCCAGTGTGGAATCTGGAACCTTCAGCATGCCAAGCAGATGCTTTGCCATTGAGCCCATCCCCTCTCCCCAAATGAATTAGCACACACAAGCTGTTTCCTTTAGAAGCGTGGAAAGATGGTATCCCACGAGGCTGGTTCATACAGAATAGCTGGCCTACCAGTTACAGTGAATCCCCATCTGTGCATTTTGGAAGGTCGGGCCCTTAAGATGACAACATCTTCTGTCTGTTTTTTATATTGAGTTCTGTACGCTTTTAGGTGGCTGTCTCATGCTCTAACTTAGGGGAAATCAAAGAAGGCCTCACACATGGCTCCTCTAAAAAGCAGCCTTGAGGTTGCCTTGAAAGAGTTAAATTCTAATAGCTTGCTTATAAGGTATTTAATATCCTTATTAAAACTCATCTGATGCTGGTGAACTTATTATTTTCGCCTTTCCTTGTGGTGAATGCAGCTTCTTGTGTTGCTGAGCCTCCTTCTGCCTCAGATCAGAGACCCGCATGTTGAAGCCGGCACCGCTAGCGGCTAGTTCCTATCTGTGTGACAGCATTTTTAATTTAACAAGACCTGCTTTGATCTCGCATATTTCTAGGCAGCTTCAGATCACTCCAGCTTGCACTTCTTTATACTGAAACCGAAGGTTCTCCCTTTCATCTTGTATCTCTTGTGGACGTGCTGTTTATTTTGGGCATTGTGGAAAATGAAAAGGCGGGGGAAATAAAAGAAGGCAAGAGGCCCCTTGGAAGCCTGAGACCCCCTCCAGACCCAAGAGGGACTGAAGCAGCACAGTCTGAAGAAGACTGCATGGCTTCCTCTGGTCAGAGTTGCAGCAGCAGTTCTTCTTGAATCCGGTCTGGCATTTTGCTTGGAGCTTTTGCCTTGAATTCAGAGGGGCTTGGCTTGGCTGAGAAGTGGATCTCCTAGCTGTTGCACTAAGCCTTAGATACATTGCCCCCTCTCCAATTGCCTCTGGTGCTGCACTGGCCATGTGTGGATGCATCTCCTCACTGGGGGTAGGGGGCCTGTCTCACCCTGAAATGTCCACACCAGAGACAAGCCCTTCAGTATGGAAGGTGCCCATGTGATGGTTGACAGCCACGTGTAGCTCCTAGAGCTTTGGAGCTGCTCCCGGGGAGGGTCTTCATGGTGCAACAGCTGCATGAATGGAGCCAGGAAGGCCTCTGGTCATGCTTTTGGCTGTGTACAAGTGCCTCCTCTTGCTAGCAGTGGTACCAGACAGTAGAACGCCTCCCTCTGAGAGCTGCCTTGCTGAAATGGGCTAGGTGGACGCAGCTTGGCTCAGGCTGTGGGCTGCTTCATGTCTGTGCCTTGCTGGGAAGGCTCACGGGGGCAAGGCAGGTGGGGAGGCTTGGGAGGGGGGAATGCTCATCAGTCTTGGTGTGAGGCGACCCGGATAAGGGAACCTCAAGAGACACACACAGGCAGTTCCACGAGTGCCAGGGGAGAAGAAGAAGAAGAAGAAGAAGAGATTGGATTTATACCCTGCCCTCCACTCCCCAAGGGAGTCTCAGAGCGGCTTACAAACTCCTTTTCCCCTCCCCTCCCCACAGCAGACCCCCTGTGAGGTGGGTGGGGCTGAGAGAGTTCTTTCCCAAACTGTCCTTGAGAGAACAGCTGGTACAGAGCTATGGCTTGCCCAAGGTCATCCAGGCAGGTGCAAGTGGAGGAGTGGGAAATCGAACCCAGTTCTCCCAGATTAGAGTCCGCGCACTTAACCACTACACCAAACTGGCTCTCCAACCCTAACCCCTTCTGCTGCAGCCCCAAATCATGCCCACCAGATGCAGCTCTTTAGGGGCTCCGTTCCCGAGGAGTGGTGGTTTGTGGATCTTGTGTGAGTGTTTGTATGTAGCTGTGTTTACCATTGTGTCTTGTTTCTGGGTTCCATCCTCCCGCTTGGGAGTTTGTCCCAAGTTATCCTTACGACTCTCTGAGATCAGTGACTGAGCCGGGGAGTTTTATGACTGAGTCAGGGTTTGAACCCAGCTCCTCATAGTCCCTTCAGCACGCTGTGCCACAATGGCTTTGGTCTGCAGCCCTGGTGGGGATGGCCGGCAAATTTCCTGGGTGCTTGTGGTGCTCAGCTGATGTGAGGCTCACCCACCCCTGTCCATCCCTCATCCCTCCTTGCCAGACTGCCTGGCTCCCTGCGCACCCTCCCTCCCTGGGCCAGCCACAGGTTACTTGCTGGCCATTTGGCTGCTGGAGGCCGGCCAGTCGGCTGTGGCAGGGAAGGGAACGGAGCTCTGGGCAAGTCCCTGGTGGAGGGCTGTGGGGGGGGGGGGGGGCACAGGGGCTCCTTTTTCCTCCATGCTATGCATCCCCCCACTGGCTATTGTAGCTGCTGACATTCAGAGAGGGAATTTCCCCCCTAAAGGGTAGATACTTGGGGGAGTGGTGGATTGTTCAGTGATAATTGTAATTTTAAAAAGTTATTCATTATTAATTATTAACAAGATTTTTACCCTGCCTTTCTGCCTTCATAAGGGCCACCAAGGCGGCTAACAAATTAAAACATACAGATTGAAATCTTGTCTTAAAAGCCATTAAAACCAGCATGGAAATACATCACTACAACAATTTAAAACCAGTGCTTAAAATAAGTACAAAAGATAAAAGCTGCAACTAAAGCATTGGGGAGGAAGGAGGGACCACTGAGGCAATGCCGAACAAAGTAAGTTTTCACCTGCTGGAGGAAGACCGCAACAGAAGGGGAGGGGCAAGAGAGTCTCAGAGCTTTGGTGCCTCTGCTGAGAGGACCCTTTCCCAGGCCATCACCCGCCTAACTTCAGAAGGCGGGGTCACCCAACGCAGGGCCACCAAAGATAACCACAGGGGTCCAGCAGGTTTATAAGGGAGTAGGAGGTCCCAAACTATATAGGGCCTTAACGGTTAGCACCAGCACCTTAAATTGTGCTTGGAAATAAACTGGAAACCAGTTTAGATGAGCCAAGACTGGAGTGATGTGGTGCCTACAACCCACTCCAATCAACATCCTGGCTGTAGCGTTCTGCACCAACTGATGTTTCCAAACACTTTTCAAGCAGTGTGCATTGCAGTAATCCAGTCTAGATGTAACCACCATAGCGGCCAGATCTCTCCTGTCCAGGAAAGGCCACAGCTGGCTAACTTGGTAAAAGCTGGTAAAAAGTGGTCCTGCCACCCCAGCTGTCCGAGAACACCCCCAGACTACAAGCCTGTCCCGTCAAGGAGACTGCAACCCCATCCAGAACGGCTGAGGGCAGACCTTCCACTCACTAGTAGCACTTGTCAGGATTAAGCTTCAGTGTTGTAAGGTAGCAGCGAGGCAGGCGGAGGGGAGGGGGTGTTCCCCCTTGCCCTCTTTGTTTCACTGGGGAGTGGAGGGAAGGGGAAGGGTGGTGGTGGTGTGAAGTTCTGTTATGCGAAACGTTCAGTTACATCTGTCAACTGATCAGTCCTTTGTGCCAGGTGAGGGTATCGCTCTTGCTAAGTCACACAGCAAGGGCCTGTGCTTCAATTGCTAGGATAATTCAGCACTTTGAACAACCTGGACAAGGGTGAGGGTGGGCAAGACTGAGCCATGGCGGAGTGAGCACGCGAGCGCGTTTGAGAACTAGCTGAGGGATAAATGTGCCGGGAATGAGCCACAGCCCACACATGTCTTGCTTGCTTGATTTGATTTGATTAGATTTATATACTGCCCTCCCCAAATGGGGTATACAGCAATCAAAATAATACAATTAAAATAGTATTAAAATAACAATGTATGCATAAAATATATCATAAAATACCATGTGAACAAAGGGGTCAGATGTTAAAGCAATTCAGTATCTAATTAGAAGACTAATCAGGATCAGGCCACTGGTGGACAACTGGCCAGAAACGCAGGGGAGGGGGACGTCCACTGCCTCAACCAAACCATACAGGAGGTCTTCCCAGGTTCCCACTGTTTGAAAGCAGAAAACTAACAATGAATGCCAGTGGGTGCCCCTGCAATTACTGTGCTGTGCATTTGTTGAGCAGAAAAGAACCTGAAGATGGTATTCCAGTGACCTGTCTTGGTGCTGCAAGCAGAGGCCTGTGGGAAAGGCCTGTCCAGAGGTCTTGTACCATGCAGTGGAACTCTTGGAGGTGTTAGGAGTGGAAAGGCGAATGGGGACTGCAGAGAGGCACTGAGGGCAACATTAGCTTTGTGTGTGGAATGTCGGAGCAGAACATTACACCACAGCTGTGTGTGGAAATCAGGCGCAAAGCAAATACCCTGCAGGCAACTCTGGGGCACGGAGAATCTCCTGAGGGTTTTTTTTACATGGAGAGGAGTGAAGATGAGAAAATTCTACTTCCTGCCCTCTGAAGATCAGGTCCCCAGGTTACACTTTAACCTTCAGTTGTTCTAATGCATCTGCGTCGTGTTGGTAGCAGTTGCTGCTGCTTTCCATACTAGGATGGTGGGGTGGGGACAGGGGAGAGGTCATCTGCTCTGTCCCTTGCTGTTCCACTAGCACAAGTGGGAGTTCACCAGGTGGGCTACTTCAGGCCACCGCCTGAGCCTGTGGCTCTGGCTGTGAAGGCCAAACCCCCCTTTGGAGGTTTGAAAGCAGTGCCTCTCGTAGAACAAAGCTTGAGCCCAGTCAGGCACCTTTAAGACCAACAGAGCTTTATTCAAGGTATGAGCTTCCGTGTGCCAGGCACACTTCCTCAGATATAGACTGAAACAGAATTTCTTCAGGCCCATACCGAAAGATGGGGTGGGGTGCAGTCAGAGCCATGATGGAGAAGTCAGGCTGAGATTGTATCAAGGCTACCGGCAAGATCAGTGAATGGCCGCAGATCAGCACACAAAGGCGAAAGCTGACTGTGAGGATGAGTGCCTCTAGGAGGAGGCCTTGGTGGGCTGCTTTATGGAGCAGAAGGCTCTTCTGGGTTCCCAGCGGGCCTCTACTCTGGCCAGCGGCCGGTGGCCTGTGTCACTCTGCTGCCATGCTCCAAATTGGCTGTTGGGGACCGGTTCTGTGCCAGTGAACCATCTTCTCCCAGAACTCTGGTGACAGTTGGGGGGAAAGTGGCTGGTTTGGTTTGGTTGCTGGAGGCTTAAGGGGAGTGTAGGACAAGGGAAAAAGAATATGATTTCTGACATTTTCTCCTTGATATATATGTGTGTGTGTGTGTCGCTGTGCCTTTAAAAGTTTAATCATAATAGATCCAGATCTTGGTATGTGCCCTAGAAGCTTCTAAGTAGAGAAACTTATAGCAGAACAAATATATTTTGTAATTGCATTTTTTTCTAGAAGTAGCCATATCCAGCAAAAGTATTATTAAAAGCCTCTGCAGATGGAATTAGGATGCAATAGAAATGGAATGTGTAAGCTGCAAGGATGCCAGAGCAAGTTAAATGTGAGTCATACCCCTTATCAGCTAGCTCTCCTTATGCAGGTCAGAAAGGAACCCAGTGACCTGAAGACAAGATAAACAAGTGAAATTACTGACACCACTGAGAGATGCACTGAGTCAAATTATGCTTGTATGATGTTAACTGCTTGGTACCAATTAGAGACCCTTTATTGTGCAAACTATATGTCACTTGGGGTATGAGACCTTCTGCCCTTTCTGGTTATGGCAGAAAACAGCCTTGGAATTGTTGGAAGTGCTCAGGTGCTCATCAGCCCTGTATTCCCTGTTTTTGAATGCATTAAACAGTTATTCATCTAACTTGTTGGACTCAGACTGTGTGATTCCAGTTCGGTCAAGGGGTCACACAGGGCACGGATTTGTGCATCAGGAGCAATCAGGGTGGCTTTCGGGATCCCCTCCTCTTCAGGAGAGGAAGGAAGGTGACCAGCTCCGCAGGAGAGACCTTGTGTGGTATTAAATTTAGTTGGTGCCCTAAGTTGCCCAGCCTCGTGGGGATTTATTTATACAAACTGGTCCTGATTCCTGTTTCTTTGTATCTGTCAATAAATTCCTGTTTTTCCTCTCACAGTTTCTGTGAGGAGTAGTCTGAGAGGGAGAGGCTTGGGGGCGGGGTGTTTGTCTCTCTGGCAGCTGGAGAAGCTGGGATCTCTCTTGCACAAAACACACTGAAGAAGGAAAGCCAGTGTGTTCTCCTTCCTGTAGAAACCTGGGCAAGGGCTGCCAGGTTCATCACCACGGAAGGCAAAGGGGTGGCAACCGTGCCTGGGTGGGCATCTTCCCCTCACCTGTGACAGCCCCTCTGGGAGGTGGTGCTGGGCACCAGGGTGCGCCCAGCAGAATGAGTCGTTACATGGGCATCTTTCTTCCAAACTCTTGTGACCTACTTGCCTGTGACACTAACTGTTCCCTTTCTTTCCCTGGATCCCATTCCAAAGATCGGGGAAGCTGCACTGGGCTTGTGCTGGGGCTTCGTGGGCACAGGCAGCCATGGTACAACTGGAAGGCATCCCAGGACACACAGCTTGGCATTACGGCATCTGTGGGTCTCACCTGTGGATGCCAGCGCTGCCATTTTACAGCTGAATTTGGGCCATGTGAAAATACTGTGCGGGCCTGATCCTGATCAGGTCCGCAGTGCGGCGTGGCCAGGCACTCATTCACCCACCCCACGTGCCGAAATACCCTGTTTTGACACTTTGAAAGAGGTGGGGGACAAGAATGCCTCCTCCTGTCATGCTGTGGGCCAGATTAGGACCAGGCCCTTGCGGCAGTCTTAAGTGGAGCCAGTCCAGCTGTGAAGTGGCAGTGGTGGCCCAAGCGGCCTGCGCCCTCCCCGAGATGGTTGCCTTGGCGGACAGAAGGGTGTCTGGGCCTTGCCAGAGCTTGGCCAGGAGAGCTCCTGGGGACTGGGGTGGGGGTGGGGGTGGGGGGGTTGCCCTCCCGAACTCCGTCACATCCTCCTCATCCTCCTCCTCCTCCTCCTCATCATCGTAATAAATTCCATTCGTACCCCGCCCTCCCCGGGAACGGGCTCAGGGCGGCTTACAACATTGGCACCAAGTGCCGATAAAACCAAATAGAGCATTTAAACATTATAAAACATTACAGTACAAATAAGTTATAACATCATAAAAATGTGTGCTATTAATGTAACTATGTTAATGTACGTGCTATTAAACTACATGCTATTAATGTAACGATGGTGTGCTAAATATGTCTCCAGCTGCTGAGTTCCAGCTCAGTGTCGTCCTGAGTCACTCGGTGTAGTGAGCCAGATGTTAAAACTGAGGGCCGGGCTTGTTGATGGTACTCGTGGGGCGGCTCCTAGTTGAAAGCCTGGTGGAAGAGCTCCATCTTGCAGGCCCTGCGGAACTGCAGAAGGTCCTACAGGGCCCTGATCTCTTCCGGGAGCTCATTCTCCCTCTGAGGTGGAAGCCGTCTTGTGTGGGTGATTCCCACCTATCTTCAGGGAGGCAGGACTAGGCTTTGCTTCTTCCTGTTTCCTGTGGTGGGAGTCACCCCTACTCAGTTTGCTTCCTGCCTCTGTAGGGAGAGCAGCTGGGTGTTGACTCTCTGCAGCACCCCCTTCTCTTTTAGGATTTTATCTGCTACTTTCTCTGTCTTCTCTTCTTTGCTCAGTCTCCCTCTATCTAAACAACAACAACAACAAAAGGTCTTTCGCCTCCTCCTATCTCCGCCCCCCCCATATTTGGGGATCTGTGCTCCGTTTTTTCTCTCTCTTTGGCTGCCATCTCAGAAGCCAGGACTCTTCGCCGCCCCCCCCCCCCCCCTTTTTCAGCCGCAATGGAAGCGGCGGGGCCATCCAAGGAGCTCCGCTGAAGCGCCCTGCGTCCGGAGAACGGCGCGCAGAGAGCCGCACAGGCAGCGCAGCCCCCAGAAAGCGCGCCAAAACAGGCCTCAAACGGACACCCGACGGCGCGAAAGAGACGGCGGTGGCCATCTTGGATGATGTGGGCCACAATGTTTGCTACGGGGATGGCCTGATGCGCCCACACCCCACTTTCTGTGATCCCGGGGCCGAGTGCCGATCCGGGGAGGAGCAAATTCGGCGGATCCAGGGCAGCTTCGCCAACGAAGATGCGGAGGAGGAGGCAGAGGAGGTTGACGAGCAGGGAGTGGGTAATGTTCCAGAAACCCCTCCCTTTTCCCCTGAAGCCATGGATTTTTTCCGCAGGGAAATGTTTAATGTCCTTACCCATTTTTGCAGTGCAGGGGGAGGTGGTTCTTCCAGGTCTCACTCTCCTGCCCACCCCCCCAGGCAGCCCGAGGCCTTAGGAAAGTGGCCCGCCAAGGCGGCTCAAAAGAGCACAGCCAAGCTTCACCATCTCCAGAACCCCCAGTACCCTGGGGAAGATGACCTCTTTCACTATTCTAGTGAAAGAGAGGAAGGGGAATTTTCCTCTGGCCCAGAGGATGAAGGGAAACCTGTACCAAAATCGCTATCTGCAAAGGAACAATCCTTTCGGTTTTTTAAACCTGAGGATCTTCACTATCTACTTTCTAAGACATTAGCTGCCCTCCAAGTCCAGGGCAATCAAAAGATGACCAAGCCTGTTCCCCCACCGCAAGAACAGCCAGATGGATTAGATATTTTTGATGAGTTTTTCCCTCCAGTGGACCCTTCTGAAATTGCCTTACCTTTTCCAGGGTTTTATGTGAGAAAGGCCAAGGCTGAATGGGAAAGACCACTGTCTTCCAAACCTTTCCCTGGGGTTACTAAGAGGCTTTACCCACTTCACTCCTCTGCTTTAGAGTTATTGCAGGTTCCTGTGGTGGATGCACCAGTGGCAGCACTGCAGTCTCCAGGAGTAGTCTCTGAAGATGGCCATGGTTCATTGAGAGATAGTCTGGATAAGAGGGCGGAGTTTGCCCTTTGCAAGGCCCATGAAGCTAACACTCTAGCCATTCAGGCCTCATCTGCAGCGTCTACTGTTTCCAGGGCAGCCATAGTCTGGATGCGCAGGCTCATACAAATGTTACCCGAAAGCAACCGTGGTTTGCTGGAGGGAGCAAAACGGTTACTAAAAGCAATTTCGTTTTTGGCGGACGCCACCCTGGACTCGATGGTGTTCTCAGCAAGAGCAATGTCCACAGCGGCTGCAGCGCGTCGCACCCTTTGGTTGAGAGCCTGGCTAGCTGACTATCAATCTAAGGCCATGGTGTCTGCGTACCCATTCCAAGGGGACAAATTACTTGGAGACTCCTTAGAGAAAATCCTCATGGAAACCCGAGACAAAAAGAAAACCCTTCCTAGATCAGTTCGGACCAGTGACAAGAGACTGGGATCCTCATCTTCCTTTCGTCCCTACAACTCGTCCTTCAGATCTCGACAGGATAACAGGCATCCTACATGGACCCCCAACAAGCAGCCCTTTCGTCGAGGCGGATTTGGCTCCTCTAACAGATTCAAGAACTTCGGAAACAGAGCTGACAAGGGTGGAGACTCCAAGTCTACCAAGGCATGACTATGCAGACATCCCGGTGGGCGGTCGTCTTCTACTCTTCTCCCCAAAATGGATGACTTCAGATCCCGATTTATGGACTGCAGACATCATTTCCTCAGGCTACAGAATAGAATTCAAGTCCCTTCCTCCCGCCCGATTCTTACCTTCACCAGTCCACAAAAACCCAGAAAAACGACACAGAACCCTGGCGGCAATGAATCATCTCCTTCATATTTGTGCAGTGGAACCAGTGCCCCCAGAAGAACTTCGATCCGGGGTGTACTCGATTTTCTTCACGGTGCCAAAAAGAAATGGGGATTGGAGGGCAATCCTCGATTTGAAGTTCGTAAACAAGTTTGTCGAATTAAGGCATTTTCGCATTGAGACCTTAAGGTCCATCGCGGAATCTCTCCAACCGGGAGAGTTCCTCACCTCGGTGGATCTGACAGAGGCGTACCTCCATATACCAATCTACCATCCACACAGGAGATCCCTGTGCTTCTGTGTAGAGAACACTCACCTCCAATTCCGTGCCCTTCCATTCGGCCTGTCCTCAGCACCCCGCGTCTTCACCAAGATTTTAGTTCATCTGGTAGCTCACCTCAGAAAGCTTGGCATCCACATTCACCCGTACCTCGACGACCTCTTGATTCGCTCTCCATCACGGGACCAATCACACAAGGACATTGGCGAGACCATAAGACTTCTGGAAGACTTCGGGTTCGTAGTCAACAGAGAGAAGAGCCACCTACAACCTATTCAGCATCTAGAACATCTAGGGGTGTTGATCGATACACGTTCCTCCAAGCTATTTCTACCCTTGAGCAAAGCGCAAAAGATCAAAGGGATAGCCACACAAATCGTCACGGCTCGCACATCGTCCTTGTCTCTTCTGGCCAAGATGATGGGACTCATGATTTCGACAATTGACTTGCTTCAGTGGGAAAGGTTTCACTCCAGACCTCTTCAGAAGTTCCTTCGTCCCTTTCAAAACCACATCACCCTGAAGACGGATATGTCCTTGAGGGTGCCGTTGCAAGTGAAAGCCAGTCTCCGTTGGTGGACAAAATTATCCAACCTGACACAGAGGAAGTCCTTTTGGATCTCAGAACAGGTCCAGATCTTCACGGATGCCAGTCTTTCCGGCTGGGGAGCGACCCTTCTGTATTTTCCAACACAGGGCCAGTGGTCCAAAGCAGAAAGGTCCCTTCCGATCAACCTCTTGGAACTTCGGGTCATTCGCCTTGCGCTACTACATTTCTCTCCAAGGATACAAAACAAACACGTTCTGATCAGGACAGACAATATTTCTGCCAAGGCATACCTTTGCAAGCAGGGGGGGATGTGGTCCCCAGCGTTAGCCAGAGAAGCAACTCTACTCCTGAACTGGGCAGAAATCAATCTTTCGTCACTCCAAGCGGAACACATACAAGGTACGATCAATACCCAGGCAGATTGGCTCAGCTGCCAGGTCATTCAGGAGGGGGAGTGGTCTCTACATCCAGAGATCTTTCAGCTGATCATCTCATCCTTGGGAACACCGATTGTAGATCTTTTGCATCTCCGACCAACGCTCAGCTGGACAGATTTTACACCAGATTTTTCCATCCGTTGGCGGAGAAGACGGACACCCTTCTGAGGATAGCAAGGCTAGGATATGACAAGGCAGTTATAGACACCATTTTGGACTCCAGAAAACCATCCACAACTAGAATTTACAACGTCACGTGGAAAGCCTTTGTCCGGTGGTCCATGAGGAAGAAGATTGACCCCCTTCATCCCAGAGTACGGTCGGTGTTAGCCTTCCTCCAGGACGGGAAATGCACGGGCTTAAAAGCATCCACACTTAGAAGACAGGTAACGGCCTTAACTTCGGTACTTCCCCTTTATAGAGGATTACCAATACCCCAACATCCACACATTCAGCGGTTCCTCAGGGGAGCTTCGCTAAAGGACACTCCAGCTCGTCACAGGTTTCCCACTTGGAGACTCAACACGGTGCTTAGGGCGTTGACTAAATCCCCATTCGAACCAATTTCTTCCATTTCTTTAAAGTTTTTGAGGATGAAAACCTTGTTCCTAGTCGCCGTTACATCAGCACGACGAGTTTCAGAGTTAGGTGCTCTCTCAGTACGATCTGACTTGTGTGTTTTTCACAAAGATATGGTGGTGCTTCGTACAGACCCCTGCTTCTGTCCAAAAATTAATGCGTCTTTTCATAGGAACCCAGAAATCTACCTACCATCTTTCGTCCCAAACCCATCTCATCCAACAGAGAAAACATGGCACTCACTGGACGTCCAACGCTCTCTAAAGTGCTACATTCTTCAGACTGCATCCATCTGAAAGACGGAATCACTGTTTATTAACATTTCCCCACCTCACACGGGGAAGAAAATGTCCACAGCAGCGATCAGCTACACAGTTCGAACTTGCATTGCTGAGGCATATAGAAGTATGCACCTGTCCGTTCCTGAGGGCATTCCGTGCACAGTACGGCTACCAATGCTGCCTTTGTCAACAGGCTGTCAGTAGAGGAGGTATGCAGGGCGGCCTCCTGGTCTTCCTTGAATACCTTTATAAGACATTATAAAATCAACTCATATGCCTCTGCGAACGCAGCCTTCGGTCGGCGGGTCCTTCAACATATTCTGAATGAGGATGACGATCCCCCACCCGGAATCTAGGACCATTGCTCTGGGAGGTCCCACACAAGATGGCCTCCACCTCAGAGGGAGAACGACCAGTGGTTACTTACCGTGAGGGGTCCTTCTCCTCTGAGGGTTGGAAGACATTTTGGCCCTCCCGGATCACCATCATCATCAGGTATGACACAGAGTTTTACATGGGGACAGAGAGAGAGAGAGAGAGAGAGAGAGAGAGAGAGAGAGTTTGAGGCTTGCCTCATGACACCAGCGATTAACCTCATGTTATTGATTGAAAAAGTTTTTTCCGTTATCTTGTTCTTCCTTTTGCACTTACTTGCAATTTCGTTGTCTCTATTTCTGAGTTAATGTTATTGCAGCTTTTGGAGTTCCCAAACTGAGTAGGGGTGACTCCCACCGCAGGAAACAGGACGAAGCAAAGCTTAGTCCTGCCTCCCTGAAGATAGGTGGGAATCACCCACACAAGATGTCCTCCAACCCTCAGAGGAGAAGGACCCCTCACGGTAAGTAACCACTGGTCGTTCCGCCAGTAAGGAGCTGCCACTGAAAAAGCCCTAGCCCTCGTCGTGGCGAGCCTGGCATCCTTGGGGCCCATGAGGGTCAACCGATTCTTTGACCCCAACCGCAGTGCTCTCTGGGGTATATATGTGGAAAGGCGGTCTGTAACACGACAAAGGTGGGCTGTAAATAAAACCATTATGAATGAACCTCACAGGGCAGGGTGGGCACCGGCTCTGTAGGGCTGGCAGGTGTGCTAGGATGCTGGAGCCTGCAGAAGACTCTTTGTAAATATGTGAACTAGGAGCAATGATAGCTTAATTTGAAATGTGCACTTAGAATGCTGTTCAGAATTCTGTTGATGGGCTTGCCAGGGCGTTCAAGCCTTACTCTACTCTGAACCTGAGAAGAAGATTTGTGATGCTAAGGAAACATTTGCTCTCCTCATAAATGGCTGCTGCCGCCTGGAGAGAGGGCAGCCCTCTAGTGAACAGATCCTTGGCTCCCAGCTTGGCCAGTGTTGAGTTGCATAGCTTCGGAAGCTGAAACATCCTTTGTAGCTGAGTTTTGTTACTGCTCTGATGATACATTTTGGAATTTGATCGTTGTAAGCTGAGTCCAGAAAGAAATGAACCCTGCAGCGGAAGAACAGACTCGGCTTGCCATTGCAGAGCTTTGGATGTGTGTCAGGCGTCTCCTAAAAAGACAGACCTCCTAATCCACCTATTTGGGGGGGGGGGTATTCCTAGGAGGTGGCTTATCTGCTGGGCAGTGTTGGATAGCATTCATTTCCTGCTGCTGGTGCTGCTGCTGCTGGGGACTGGAACGGAGCTATGAGGCAGAAAGCAGCCAATGCCTATGAAAGAATCTGGGTTATGCTTGACCAAGGCAGCAGCAGCAGCAGACCTCCCCCTGTGGAGCTGCAGAGGTGCTGGTCAATCAGGGTCTGAGAACTGCCCCTGCTGGTGCTGTTCCAAAAGCACAAAGCGCTCTGCTCCTCAGGAGCATACAGCTGGCTTATGACCTTCCACCCCCCTTCTGGTAAAAGAGCCTTTCCTGTGTGCCACATTTTTCTTCCAGAGATGCTCCTGTGTATACAGAAAGGAATCACATGCTTTGTCTTGTGGGTCAGTTTTACTGACGGAGACTGACTAAGAGAGAGATCTTGGAGTCGTAGTAAATAACTCAATGAAAATGTCGAGACTGTGTGCAACTGCAATGAAAAAGGCCAACGCTATGCTGGGGGTTATTAGGAAGGGAATTGAAAACAAATCAGCCAGTATCATAATGTCCCTGCATAAATCGATGGTGTGACCTCATTTGGAGTACTGTGTGCAGTTCTGGTCGCCACACCTCAAAAAGGATATTATGGCACTGGAAAAAGTGGAGAAAAGGGCAACTAGAATGATAAAAGGGTTGGAACACTTTCCCTATGAAGAAAGGTTGAAGTGCTTGGGGCTCTTTAGCTTGGAGAAACAATGGCTGAGGGGTGACATGATAGAGGTTTATAAGATTATGCATGGGATACAGCAGGTAGAGAAAGAAGTACTTTTCTCCCTTTCTCACAAGTCAAGAACACGTGGGCACTCCATGAAATTGCTGAGCAGTCGGGTTAGAACAGATAAAAGGAAGTACTTCTTCACCCAAAGAGTGATTAACACATGGAATTCACTGCCACAGGAGGTGGTGGTGGCTACAAGCATGGACGGCTTCAAGAGGGAACTGGATAAACATATGGAGCAGAGGTCTATCAGTGGCTATTAGCCACAAAGTATAGATAGGGACTCTCAGTCTGGGGCCAGTGATGCTCTGTACTCTTGGTGCTCGAGGCGGGGGGGGGGGGCAACAGTGGGAGGGGCTTCTAGTGTCCTGGCCCCACTACTGGACCTCCTTAGGGCACCTGGTGTTTTTGGCCACTGTGTGACAGAGTGGTGGACTGGATGGGCCACTGGCCTGATCCAACATTGGCTTCTCTTATGTTCTCTTATGTACTACATGCACACTTTGTGTGTTCCTATTTCATAAAGTTAAATGTGTGTTTTTTGCTTCACGTATGATGGAGTTCACTTCTCTTTCCCTACACCACGTCCCCCCCCCCCCCCCCCCCGTACCCTTCTGGAACAGCTCTGATAAGAGAAGGGATTGGGGAATCCTCTTGCTTTCTGGGTCTCCTGCCATCCCTCAGCTTTGTGTTCTTCCATCTCTTGTAAAAGGGCCAGTGGTACATTCATCCTGTGACAAGCACTTCAGGTGTTCCCCGGTCCCCGAACAAATTCTTTGCAATGCTGGGTCCCATATGTAGAAGAAAAACTATATGTAGAAGAGGTCTGTTACCGCAACCTGGTTCTCGTGTTCTTATTCTGGACAGGCGTCCTTTTCAGAGCCAAGACTGAGACCTTCTCTTTGGTCAAATGCAGCAAACGTAAAACTAACATGAACATGGACTTTTTTTGGCTTTCACAAGAGAAACTTCTGGACAGGCCAAGTGGGTGTGGCTACAGGCTCTGGCAGGGCATCTGCTCGGCATGCGGACGATGCCAGGTTCAGTCCCTAGTGTCCTCAGTTAGGAGGGCCCCATAGTGGGGGATGTGAAAGACCTGAGATGGTGGAGAGAGACTCTGTCCATCAGGGGAGATGGACAGTATTGACTTTGAGACACGAATGGTTCCTCTCTCCATATATGGCCAGCTTGTGAGATTCTGCAGCCCTTGTTTGAAAATGCCACGTTCAAATGGTTTTGGGGCTTGAGGCCCAGTTGCTGTCTTTCCCATTGAGGAGATGACACCTGGAGATGAGCAATTTCCAGAAGTTTTGGAGCCACAAGTGAAACTACCCATTCTCCCACACATTTTTTGGAAGAAATATAAATTTGGGGGGAAATTGAAATATAAGCAGTACTTACTTTCTTTTCAACCCTAAACTTTGCTTACTGATTTATTAACCTACAGTGCATTACAGTGTATTACTTATAACTTAGTTAGCATGTGAAGATGTACTATTTGACATATTTATGCAATTTAAAAGTAACAACATTTTCAAGGATTGTTTTTGTTCAATTGTAAATAATTTTGGCAACAATTAATATGCTATAATGTGTTTTAATGATAACATATTGTTAAAGCATTCAGTGTTTCTAAGTTTAGCTTATATCCAGACGTGTGCTGTGGTAGCATGGGGTACAGCAGTCTGCAGCTTTTTTCTCAATATGGGGTATACTTGCAATTTTTTGTATAGAAAATTAAGATATTTACTATGTCAGCAGTATCACAGGGTTTTTTTTTACTGCATCCCTAAATTTTCTAATGTTTCAGTGGAAAAATAGAAAAGTCTCAAACCTTTTCATTCTGTACATTTTCAGTGGGTAAAACCTTGCCTGAAGAAGCATTTTACTCGTT
Source organism: Lepidodactylus listeri (assembly GCA_029233225.1). Taxonomy (NCBI): domain Eukaryota; kingdom Metazoa; phylum Chordata; class Lepidosauria; order Squamata; family Gekkonidae; genus Lepidodactylus; species Lepidodactylus listeri. The sequence goes on from JARCFY010000109.1 coordinate 125,653, forward strand.
CTAAATGATTAAATATCTCACAGGATTCCCTCCCCCCAGCTCTCCGCAAACTTCTCATTTTTCCCACCAAGAAAACGGGGCGGGGGGGGGGGGGTCCAGGTCCATGGAAGAAAGAATCAGTTTCCCCCCTCATCCTGCTCCCCCCGCACACATTCTCACCCCTCCCGCCACCTGCCTGTTTAGATTCCTTTGTGCTTTGGTTTTCATGCCATGCTTTTAGCTCAGCAGAGCTGAGCCCAGTGCCAGGAAGCCATACCGTCCTGGCATCTCCCCCACTGGCTTGGCTTTGGCGTGCCCTGCCCGGCCTTCTGGTAACAGGCAAAGAAAGGAGACTAATGGGCAAATGCCCCCCTTTGTGCTGCAGTGTTTTGGGGTTCTTCTAGGTCCTCTCTCCCACTGAGGAAGGAACAGGTTCCTGGTTTAAGGCTTTGGTAGGAATTTCGGTGTGAACCGACCCAGAGCACCAGAGTGTTCAGCAGGTGCTGTCACTTCCCAGAGAATGTGAGGAGAGGTAACACAGGTGACTGAGCTGGTGGAGGGGAATGGCCATGGGGGGGGGGGTGTGCACATGCGTGTGGAGTTTGAATCATACTGAAGCTTCTTCCCGGTTGCCTTGCTGGTGTGGAAGGGCCGGTGCATGCTCGCTGCCCTGGGAGCTGAACTGGGTCTTTGCCTGCCTGAGGACAGTCCAGGTTTGGGAAGGATGTAAGGGGCATTTTGGAGGCTGCAGTTTCCATTGAAGTGATGAATAGCTGAGATCCTTTTGAACCTCCAGCTGGGGAGGGGAGGATATTTATAGATGGATGTGTGCTGGTATCACTGGCTGATTCAAAGCCAGCCTCTCCTTCGCTGTGGAGCTGGGTGTCTGAAGCACAGGCAGGGAGAGTGGCCTGCGTGCCCTGCACTTCTGGCAGCTCTTTGCAGGTTGGTTACTCACATCAAAGAAGACTCCTCCCCACCGCCCAAGGCATCCTGGCTGGGGGCAGAAGGTGCTGAGTGTGCAAGGGTTAATTCCTTTTGCTTTGCAAGCAGCTGGCCAGTTGACGCTCCTTGCTGGGCTGTACAAAAATACTTTCCTTTTGAAGTGGAGCAAGTAGTGGCTGAGGGGAAAACCTGGTGTGGGGACCAAGATGGGCTGGATTGGGCTGCTTGCTGCAACTGCCGGCTGCGTTTCTGTCCTGCCAAATGTTTGGCTAATGTGGTGTCACTGGCAATGTGGTGTGTCTGGAGGCAGGGGCCGTATCATCCTCCCTCCCTCCAGAGCAGTGCAGAGGCCAGAGTAGTGTGTTCGTGGCCTCTGTGTACTCCAAGAGATGGAAGGTGAGGGGGCTGTATGGGAGGTGTGTGTGGGCGGGTGGGGGGGGGAGGGAAATCTGGTTTGGCTTGTGGGATCTTATTTAGCAGCATTTAAGGTCTGCCTCTCTCGAGAATACTCAAGATGGATCACAAAAACAGTTAAAACCAGTCAGTACAATAACACACATCTATAGAATGGGGTGGGGAGACTAGTGATGCGTCCTTCCAAATTTTCCTTTTCATGGACTGCAGCTGAAAGAGGAAGGAAGAATGTCCTCGCCTGCTGCCCATCTCTCTCTCTCTCTCTCTCTCTCTCTTTGTCTCTGTCTGTCTCTCTCTCTAGTGAGTTCCCGTGCTGCAGTCTCCGCAGGGCACTGGGTGCTCCAAAACGACATGGAGGAATAGAAAGTCTTATTCCGAAAGCTGACACAGTATTGTTTAAGGGCTGCTTGTAAAAATATTTGGCAGCTGAGAAAAGCTTAGAAAGAGGAGCATGACTTTTTAACTGAGAGGCTCATCGATGGATGATACTTGTTCAGATATTTATACCCCACTTTTCTCCTCAATAGGGATCCAAAGCTGCCTGCAACACTGCCCTCCCGTCCTCCCATTGTATAAGAACATGAGAGAGGCCAACGTTGGGTCAGGCCAGTGGCCCCTCCAGTCGAACACTCTGTGGCACACAGTGGCCGGAAACACCCCAGGTGCCACCAGGAGGCAGGCTAGGCTGAGCGCATGACTGTGTCTAGGTCACCCAGCATTTCCATGGGAGTACTGTGGGCCTGCCAAGCCCCTAGTTGGGGGCAGGGGATGCCACACCACCAGGTCCTTAGAATTCACCTGCTTACAGAAAATTCTTACCATAGGGTTTCCAGCAATTCCTAGAGCTACCCAGAAGTGATAAAGAGTGGTTCTAGGAATCGCTGACAACTATGGTAAGAACTTCTGGTTTTACCATTGGGTTTCCAGGGGTTCCTGCAGCTAGGGCACTATTGTCTACACTGACTGGTAGCAGCTTTCCAGGGTCTCAGGGTCTTTCACATCACCTATTACCCGATCCGCTCAAGGGGAGGTGCTGGGGGTTGACCCTGGGACCTTCTGCAGGCCAAGCAGTTGATCTAACACTGAGTTTGGTGCCAGGAACATGGGTCTTTCTGATCTAGTCTGACCGCCACCCCTTGCTGAGTTACCTGAAGTTCAGAAAATCGTGGAGCATGCAGCCAGTTTGCTGCTGAAATGTTTGCTTTTTTTTTCATTCTGTCCAGGGTTTTGAAAAACTTAATAACAAGCTAGCAGAGAAGGTCCGCTATGTAACTGTGGCACAAAATTCCTACAGTCTTTTTATTCAGTTCATTTGTACCGTGCCTTTCTCCCCGGTGGGAACACCAACGTGGCTTATGGCATTCTCTCCTCCATTTTATTCTCACAACAGCCCTTTGAAGTAGGTTAGGCTGAGAGAGTGATTGGCTGAAGGCCACCCACCAAGCCTCTATGGCACAAGTGGGAACAGGAACCCAGGTCCCCCAGACACTAGTCCGACACTCTTATCCACTACAGCACACTTGCTTTCAATGCAACGTGGAAACATTGGCAGTGATCGGGTGGGCCGTACTCTTGCTGCTGCTGCTGCTGCTTCAGGGAGAGGGCTCCTAAGGCCAGGGTGGAGTCAGTTTGCAAAGGGTGCTGGTGGCCCTTGGCTGTGGGCAGTGAGCGCACTTGGTCATGTGCAGGCTACTTGAATGCCTTTGCTGGCAGCAGCTTCCTTGCTAGGTATCCTGCCTGTATCCATAGTCGGGGGCTGCTGTTGCCAGAAGCTTGTTAGGGTTACCTCCAAGTTCCAGCTGCTGTTCACACATCTGGGGCTGGTGATGGTCAGGAGAGGAGAAATGAGGCCAGCCAGTAGCAACGAGTTCTTGTATGCTGAATATTCTCTCATTTAGTTATTTTTCTGTTGACCCAAGAATTGCAAGGTGGAACACCTTTTACTATCCAAGGCCTGTCAGGTCTAAAGATAAAGCAGTTGGCTCATAACATATGTCAGCCACCATTTCTAATTAAAGAGCTACGACTGCATCACAGTTCAGAACCAGAGATCAACTAAGAGCCGGTATGACCAAGTCCATTTTCATATCTTAACGTGACTGATAGTTGACATGGTCACTAATAGTCGATAAAGCACATTCCTTGCTGCATTCAGACCGGAGGCAGCTTGAGGGGGACTCACCACTTCAGGTTCCGGTGTGCCTGGGGCTCTCCCTGGGGTCTTAATACCTTCCTAGCTGTGGGCAGTGGCTGGACACTGGGATTCCCAGAGCACCTCCCCTCCTTTCCCTGAGGAGGAAATCTCTCTCAACCCCTACTGCAGAGTTCCAGACGGGGGCACCAGACAAACCGGTAAGCATGACCCCTGTTTGACGCCCTAATTTTGGGACCAGCGGTGTGTGTCACCTAGTCTGAAGCTGCATGTGGGACTGCCACCCTCGTTACATGCATTCCCGTTTCCCGCAGGTTGAGCAGGGGAGTTTGCAGTAACATCTGTCTTGTTTGGTCCTCCTAAGTCTAGATTATTTCCAGCAGCATGCAGAGCGGGCCTCTCTATTTAGAGGGCCTTCGTCCGGGGAGCAGTTCTGCCCTTTGCTCGCTGTTGGCACAAGTTCAGCAGGTCTTAAGGAATCAGCTGTTTCCAACAGATGCTTAGCTGAATTTTTCAGTTCTCTTGGCCATTGACTGCTCACTGTGTTGGCCACTCATTGTGAAATAGATTGGCCGCCAGTATCCCAAAGAAATGCCCGTGCATGGGTGAATGTTAAGGCCCTCAGATTGCACCTGATTACACCTGGTCAGCGGACCAGGCCCATGTGACACACAGGTGGGTTGCTGCTGAGAGGGGCTTGACTAAAGTGTTCATGGTAGAGGTAAGATTTGAACTGGGGACTTCCTGATTCTTAGTATCCCAGAGTCTGAGCTGTAGGGTGTAGGGTGTGTGTGAGGAGTCCTCTTTGGTGCATTGGAACAGTACATAATTGCCTTTCCAGTATGTTTACGGCCACCTGAGTTCTTTCACTAATAATTCTTTTTTTGTTTTGCATTTTTATATGTGTGTGCGTGCATGGGCCCATGCTTGGAAGTCATGGCGACCTCTGGCGACTCCTCCTGGGGCACGGAGGACATTCAGAGAAGTGGCTTGATCGCCTGCCTCTGCCTCCTGGCCCTGGTATCCTCTGGAGGTCTCCCATCCAAATACTTGCCAGGTGCGGCTCTGCTTAGCTTCCGAGATCGGGCTTCCCTTGCAGACCATGTGGCCACCCACTCTACTGACCATCGAGTAGTATTCATTGTGTGTTGTGTGGCTGGTTGCTCTGCCTTGTGGATTTGGGGTGTACTTTGGTTGCATTCATTTTTGGTTCCCCTCATGCTGGTTTCCTGGCTGTTGATCCTCCTAGGGTTATTTTAAAACTGTTATTGATTGTGGTGGTGTTTTTATTTTTTCTCCTCTGGGTGTTACATTTGCTATAAACCACCCCAAGCAGTTCTTACAATTGTCCAAACATGTGTTTGCTCTCCAGTGCATTATTTATAACTTCTGATACTATAGATGATGCAGTATATTGTTGGGATTGGATGGGAATGTTCTTTCTCTGTATGCAGTGCTCAAGCATCATCATGAGGTGGCCTCCCATCCTTTGTGAGGGAGGCTCCAACATGCTCCCTGGACTCTTTTCCCCAGGAGAGAGACTGGAATTATGTTAAGCTTTAACATCTGGTTGGTTTGGAAGTGGAAAGGCAGAAGTTCTGGTCTTGCGAAAAGAGAGCCCTGTCCATTTTAGAGAACTCTGTTGGAAGAGCTTGAGGGAAAGACCAGCGGTGTGTGTGTGTGTGTGTGTGTGTGTCTGAACAGTTTAGAGGAAATCTGTACATGAGCTGGCAATGCCAGAGGCTCACCTGATAGCTGAGTGCCCATGAGGACTAGTAACTCTTGGCTGTTACTGGTTGTCATCACACTGTGTGAGCAGAAGCTGCTGTTGTGCCCTTCTTGGGGAAGGAGGTTCCATGCGTTTTCAGAGGGAGTTGTGAGGGGTATGTGCTTCTGGTGCGGTGTCAGCTGTGTTGACATGGCCTTCCTGTGTGCAGGCGGGGTTCTGAATGTAGGTACGTGTGAGTCTGCTGCTGCCCAAGGGACGTGGTTGCTGCTTCAGTTTTTAGCAAAGCTGTTGCTGGGCAGGAATGGGTGCTGCTTTATTGCCCTGAACTGTGCAGGCAAAGCAGATATCATCAGCTCTTGCCCTCCGGCAGTGAAATGGAAAGATCAAAGCATACAGCCACAGCCGTGCACACAGGCTCTTCAAAGCTTCGGGAAGGCAGAATTGATACAGAAAACCAGAAGACTCTTGCTGATGTAATGGGAGCTTGGGAGACGGGTTTCTAAGCTGCTTTGAAAGAGAGACTGAGACAAAGGCACCCCTTGTTTACTCAGCGAGGTGAAGTGGCTCTGGTTTGTGTGTGTGTTTGTGGCGGGGGGGGGGGGGGGGAGTACCTGTGTTGGATGTGTAGCTGCTGAGCTCCTGGCTGGGCCGCGGTGGTTCCTCTAACTGGGCGGGGCATGAATGCTTGAAGTATCAAGTCAGGGGGACTAATGCCATATTCTCTTTGTGTTTAATATGAATTGAGGTCAGAGGATATTGTTTTAAATTGTTTAAATTACTGAGAAAAATGACCACTTGAAATATATGACTTAAGTCAGGCTGTTTTTGTAATTACATACGCACATGCACACACACATTGAAGAGACCAATGTGTGTGCTAGTTGTTGTTATGGTGTGCCACTAAATAAAACTTTCATGCTGCCCAGGAACATAATCTGAGCACATGTGTGTTTGGGGGTGGTTTACAAAGTGTTTATATCTGGTTTGAGAAGGAGAAATTGTGAAATTAAGAATTTTTGCTTTGTTCCCTCTGAACACATGCAAGGACACTAAGCAGGACTACATAATTTGAAAGTGAAATATCCAGATTCCTCCCTGCCTCCCAACCAAGGCCTGATACCATTCTTTTCTCCATGAGATTTAAGTCCAAATTTGGAAGGGTCAGTTTCCAAGGGAGAAGAATGCCATGAGGAATATCATTTTGTGAGGCAAGAGGAGCACAGATGCATGGACAGCAACAAGTGAACATATAACAGAAGACGTTCACAAAAGACATTTCTGTCTTCCCCATAATTGCACATTAGGGAAAAGAACACTTGTGTGAAAAACTGGAGTGAGGGTGTTGCAGTCCCACCCAAGATGAAGCTGGGAATAAGGCAAAACTCAAGACTCAACTTTTCAACAGCAACAAGCTGACCAGCAGTAGCAGCAAAAAAAAAAAAGGGGGGGGGGCCATAATCTATATCTCATCCAGAACAGCATACCCAACCTGGCCATATTGGGAAAAGATAACTCATGGGCATGTAGAATCCTTCCCTAGCTCTGGTGTCCGAACCGGTCCTGTATGCCAGGGCAGGACAGACTGCAGAGATAGGTTTAGCTCTGTGGAAGAGCGAAGGCTCGGCATGCCTGAGGTGCCTGGCCCAAGTTCTGCACGGGGCTGGCTGTCAGGCAGCATTGGAAGGACTGCCAGGTGCAGCTGGGATGTTGCACCATAAGACTCGGTGACTTGGGATCGGCCACTCAGCTGCCCTAGGCAGGGATCCCTGGCCGTTACGATCCTGCAGGCACCTTTGGAATTCTGGCACAACATGGTAGGCATAGTCACAAAACAGCTGGCACGGGAGGCGGAGCCAACCACAAAATGGCTGCTGTGGCTTATCTTCGGTTTCACCGTAAAGATCCCTGTGCTGTCCTGGCAGCTGCTGCAAAAGCAACATCTTTATAGATCTGCAAAGTCAATCAGAGAACTTGCCGGACAGAAGCTCCACCTGGCCCTGCGCGCTTCCTGAAAGCACTGGGTGGATGCCACACTGGGGACCCCTCCCTAGACCCGAGTCATTTTGCTTTGCACTCCCCCAAGTGGCTATCTTTCTGCTGCTGCACTGGCAAGGGTTACTACTGTTGCTTACCGTCCCAGCAAAAGTTTTCCTCTGCGTCCCTTCTTCATTATCTAGACTGCATGGCTTATCACACACTATCAGTGATGAGAGAATTGTGTACCAAGTGAAGAATGCCCTTCCAGCTTGCTAAAGCATAACTGTGCAGGATTCTCTCAGTCCCCTTTCAGTATGAGACTTGCTGAAAGCTGAAGTTATCATTGAACAGGGAGTGGACATCGATCTGTACCAAACCCAATTATAACAGACACAGCTGTGAAATGATGCTCACATGTATTGAATAGCATCAGGAATGGAGTCCCAAATGTGAGTAGGATGTGAGCTCTCTTGGCCTAGCAAGGCTAGCGTGCCTTTGGAAGTTGCACTGACTGCTGGCAGATCCCAGGTAGAGCGGATGCCGGCTCCACATGCTCATGATGGATGGATGCAACTGTATTGGCCTAACTAAACATCTGTCAGGCAGCTTGCAATGGTGCTGGAACCATGCAGGTGCAAGTAAGTAGGAAAATCCTTGTGTTGGTCCAAGAGCACTCTGGCAGCCAGTGTGATTGGCACAAGTTGGCAGCCATGTGCTTGCTGTGGCCAGTACTTGTAAGCATCTCGGCCGCTGTATTCTGAACAGTCTTCAAAGACAGCCTCATTCACAGTACGTTAGCGTAGTCCAGCCTGGATGAAAGCAAGGTAGAAAGAGCTGCAGCTGGTGAACCAATCTGAGTTGAAAAACTGCTCTTCCATTTATCCAGGCAGTCTTTCTGCCTTATATTTCAGTTGGGGTGTGTGTGTGTAGCTTGGCTTTAATTGTTTTAATGACAGGATTTGCTTTAGTTTTATTGGTTTTTAAGATGTGTTTTTATTATGTATGCTTTTAATCTGTTAGCTGCTTTGGTGGTTCTGATGAGGGCAGAAAGGCGGGGTATAGATTTTGTAAATAAATTATGAGGTATCCAAGAGCATTCCTAAACTGTGAGTTTGCTCCTTCAAGGGGAGTACAAGATGAACCCACCCAGTATAAGATGAACACCTATCTTAGAAATGGGGCCATTAGTGACCAGTGATGTGGGTTTTCTGGAAAATTTTGAATTGGGACATTTTCTGTCTTGCATGGAGCAAGGGTCACTGGGTGTGTGTGTGTGTGGGGGGGGGAGGTATTTATAAATTTTCTGCATTGTGCAGGGGGCTGGACTAGATGACCCTGGAGGGTCCCTCCAGCTCAGTGATTCTGTGATACCCCACATCACTGTCAGTGATGAAAGGGGCAGGCAAGATAAACCTTTGCTGATGCTAAAAGCACACCCCCTGCATCTGTTGCAGTGAAAAGAGATTTGCTAGGTTTGAGACCAGGAGTACCTGGGGGGGGGGGGGCTGTAATCACCTCTCCAGAGTCAAAGCTCCCTTTGTTAGGGGAGTAGGAATGGAGAGATGTTTGGTATCTGATCTGTAAAGCTGGGAGAAGAAAGTAACTTCAGTGAAGCTGATGAGAAATCTTTTTAGGGGACAATATGAATGTCCTGTTGGAGCTGGCATCCACACAGCGATTGGCCTGGAAAGTTTTCTAGAACAGACATTTTTCCAGTGCTATATGTTTCTGTGGAAAAAGTTTTGTCCCATATTTATAAATAGTCTGTCTATAGTTTTCAGGGCTGTTGTGACACAAATCCATCACATTAGATGGGCTAAATGTGGGGTAAAAAGTCTGGACAAACCCCCACTACTTGTCCATGGTAGCATTTGCTTTCTTTTGCTAACATTGTAGAAATATTTAAATTATTTATTAAAATTTGCACTGGAGAAATTTCTAATTCAAGTTCCTGGAAAACCCATACGACATGTCTCCTGCATCCGTAGCTGCAGTACTTCCTTTGCAGACATTGTGGCCTTTCTAGAAGCATGGATGGGCTGCTAGCGTGGGTTGCTTTCTGCTTGGCGGGGGGGGGGGTTGTGTGTGCTATGGGGGCCATGGGGATTAGTGAAGAAAGGGTGGGGTGGCCAGGTGGTGAGCAGCTCGTAATAGGGTGGATTTGATTTAAATCAAACTGATTTGAATTACTAGTCAGTAAAACTTGATTTAAATCATGGTTTTCTTCATAAAGGCTTATTCTTGCTGGCCCTAATATTTACAACCCAGGTGAAGGTTTCGTTTTAGTATAACAACTTTTCAGGTTAGTTTTAGTTATATCAGAAAAAATAATGATTAGTTATGTACTACTTGAAATAGATAATTATGAAATAATTCCAGGTTAAACTATCTCTGGTTTAATAGGTTAATCGTTAGGGTCTCCAGTCCCCAGTTCAGGGGGGGGGAGGACCCCCCACTTTTGAGGGCTGCTGCCCATCTTCCCCCACCCCCAACAGCACATGAGTGACATTGGGTGTATGACGCTCTGGTTTTTGGGCAGTACCAGTTTTACTATAGGCCAATTTTACCATAGAATTTTGCCCTAAAACCAGAGTGTCACCTCCAGCGTGCCTACATCACCTGGAAGTGACACTTCTGGTGACATCAGCACCAGCTCCCAGAGCATCTCCCCCATCCCCCTGCCGGCATCTGGAAAGGACTTGGCAACCCTATTAATCATTTATATTTGAACAACTTTTCTGCTGTACTTCACTGAAAGGAGAAAAATAATCATTAACATAACCATTTAAATTGTTTTATTTAATTAAAACAATAACATTATGCAGCATATGTATATCTCAAAATTTCTGGAGTATTCTGCTCAAAAAGTTTCATTTTCATTTGTACTGCTTGCCCTTCCCTCCTCACACTTAGCTCTTAACATCTCCTTATCCAGACCTATTTTACCCCCCAAAATCTTATATTCACTGAACTTCTTGAAATTTAGCATCTAAGAGATAAGGGCTTGATTCTGTGTGCACAGATTTACAGAGGACCAATAGGACTGAAGTCTCTTAACTCTGTATATTTATTTTATAATATTTTTGCTGTGAAGAAGAGAGATGTTATCTCTGCAGATACAAATTCACAGTTTTGAGAACTGCAAAATGAAGCATCTGTGATATCTTTTAGATAGAAAAAATGCCCCAAATAATCTTACAGAAACCCGTGGAAGAACATCAGAACAAAGTTGGAGTCCAGTGGCACCTTTAAGACCAAAAAAGTTTTATTCATGGTATAAGCTTTCATGTGCAAGCACACTTCATCAGATACAGTGGAACAGAACCTGCTCAGCCATTTCTTATAGGGGGTGGGGTTTGTTGTCAGGAAGGGCCATTTAGAGTCAAGATGCATTAGTCCTGGGTGATTATAGCTGAGATTGGATGTAAGAAAGATCTGTGAATGGCTACCCCACCTGAATCTGGGAGAGCATGATATTGTGAATGGATTAATGGAAATGTAAACAAAAAATGTAAACATTGCATGAATATACAGCCTCATGCTACATAATTGAGAGGGCGGTGTCAATTCAGTTGCAGGGTTTTTTGGATGACATTTCCACATTAGATCACTTCCAGTCCGGTTTCTGATCAGGCCATGGGATGGAGATGACACTGGTTGGTCTGACGGGCGACCTTCGAAGGCATCTGGATCAAGGTGGTTCGGCAATGTTACTGTTGTTGGACCTGTCGGCGGCGGTCGACATGGTCGACCACCAGTTATTGATCCAGTGCCTCACCGACACTGGGATTCAGGGGTCTGCCTTGCAGTGGCTTTCCTTGGTCCTTCAGAGTCGAGGGCAAAGGGTGGCATTAGGGGAACAGTTGTCCCAAAAGTACTTGCTAATTTGCAGAGTGCCCCAAGGAGCAGTACTTTCCCCAATGATATTTAATATCTACATGTGTCCTCTTGCCCAGATTGCCCAGAGGCATGGGCTGGGCTGTCACCAGTGCGTGGATGACACCCAGCTCTGTCTGCTGTTGGGTGGCCAGTCTGATTCTAGCCCGGAAGATCTGGACCTGGCGTTGCAAGCTGTGGCTGTTTGGCTTAGACTGAGCCGACTGAAATTTAATCAGACGAAGACGAAGGTCCTGTGCATGAGTCGGAGTGGTCTGCGGGTAGGGATCCCACTCCCAACCTTCGATGGGGTGCCGTTGGTGTCAGCGTCAGAGGTCAGGAGTTCGGGAGTGCTCTTGGATGCCTCCCTAATGATGGAGGACCAGGTAGCAGTCACTGCAAAATTGGCCTTTTATCATCTACGGCTGATTAAGCAGTTGGTTCCCTTCCTCGAATGCAATGACTTGGCTACAGTGATCCACACGATGGTCACCTCGACATTGGATTACTGTAATGCTCTCTACATGGGGCTACCCTTGTCTCAAATCTGGAAGCTGCAGCTGATGCAGAATGCAGCGGCCAGGCTGCTGTTGGGTCTTCCCATGTGGGAGCACATCCAGCCTGCACTAAAAGCACTGCACTGGCTGCCTATAGCATACCGAATCTAATTCAAGGTGCTGGTTCTTACCTTTAGAGCCCGCCTTTCCCCACATGTTCCCCAGAGAGCACTACGATCAGGGTCCCAAAATCGTTTGGCCCTTCTGGGCCCCTGAGAAGCCAGGCTGGTTTCAATGAGGGCCAGGGCCTTCTCAGTGGCGGCTCCATACTTGTGGAACATCAGGGCCCTGCAGGACCTTTTACAGTTCTGCAGGGCCTGCAAGATGGAGCTCTTCCACCAGGCCTTTGATTACCAAGCTGTACTTAACCAGCTGAGGCCCTGGCCTCAACACGAATAGCACCATCGACAGCCCACACACGCCGATATGACCCAGACTGAGTTGCCTGCCAAGTGTACTTTTATGCTACTGACGCCTCGCCATCGCCACATGACATGCACTAGCACTTTATGTAGTGTTTTTATATTTATATAATGTTTTGTGTTATTTGTTTCATGGAATTTTATGTGAGCTCCCCCTGCGCCTGCTTTGGTGGGGAGGGTAGGATATAAATTAAATAATTAATTAATTAAAAACGAACCTATATTTCATGATGAATAACCTTTAGACTATAATGTATCTGAAATAGAAAACTATCTTTAGATAAAAATTTTCTCAGAAAGCATTTTGTTAAAAATCCAATTTAAATTTTAAAAACCTCAAATTTAAGTTTTTAAAATCTGATTTTTAATTTAAAAAAAAAAGCCGTTGATTTTTCCCACCAACCTGGGCTCCAATGAGGTGGCTGAGGTAACTGCAGTTCAGCCAGGAGGTCCACATTTTGGATCTTGCAGCTGCCTTGGGCTCACTTGGCAGAGCTGAGGAAGTTGTCCTCCCTGGATCAGACCCACCCACTGACCGATGCACCTTGCAGCGCTGTTGTACGGACTGGAGCAGGATAAATGTGTGTGAACTGCCTGGAACTCTTCAAAGAACAATACAAATCTTAGTTTAGTGTAGAATCCCTTCAAAACACTGTATTAAAAGGTTTCCAGAAAATAGCACAAATACGAAAGAACATGAACAAGTTTACAAAGATGCTGGTGCAGCTAAAGAGCAGGCAGCTGTGTGTTTCCCCGTTTTCTTTGCTCGCTTGCTAAGCCCGAATTTCTTGGAAGGAACACGTGTATTCTTTTACTCACTTGTTCCACGTTCTCATATTTTGAGTCCTCTAGTCTAAGCCCGGCCTCTGGAACTTGTTTGGAATGTGGTGCCCCTGAGGAGCAGCAGTAGGGCACTTTGCCATCCCTGGCGCAAGATGGCTGTAAAGTGCAAGCCGTGACAGATTGCTCCGTGCTGGCTTGAGGTGCAGCAGCTTCGTGGCGCCTCTAGACAGCAATGCGGGGGGACTGAGTGTTAAGTGCACGACTCTGTCATGGAATGTTCCTGAGAATCATTGGTGGCAGTCGGTGGCTACCCAGTTTGTTTTTGGCATCCCTGGGGAGCAAGGGAAGATGAAGAAGAGATTGGATTTATACCCCGCCCTTCACTCCCCAAGGGAGTCTCAGAGTGGTTTACAACCTCCTTTCCCTTCCCCTCCCCACAACAGACACCCTGTGAGGTAGGTGGGGCTGAGAGAGCTCTTTTGAGAACTGCTCCTGAGAAAACATCTCTGAGAGAACTTGTGACTGACCTAAGGTCACGCCAGCAGCTGCAAGTGGAGGAATGGGGAATAAAACTTGGTTCTCCCAGATTAGAGTATGCTCTCCAAACCATTACACTAAACTGGCTCTCCAAACTGGCAAAGGTGGCTGCTGCTGCTATGCAGAGACTTGAGACAGCCTCATGGTTCTTCTAACCTCCTGGGAGGAATGAGGAAAGGCTTGTGAATCTGTTCCTCCACAGTTCCCAAATGGATTTTGGGATTTTTCACTGTAGCAGGCAAATGTTTCGCCTTAGTTGGGGATATTCATGAACACATGTTATGTTCTTGTAAGGCATTTTTCAGTGCTTCACTACTCTATGTTTTGAATTGCTTCATCACAAAATAGCAGGAGCATGTTGCCTTGAATTGAGACGTGCACACTGTAGATTTTCCAGACTGTTTAGCCGTGGTCTTGGCATTGTAGTACCTGACGTTTCTCCAGCAGCTGTGATTGGCATCCTCAGAGGTATAACACCGAAAGATGGAGTACTCTCTATGTCTTTGTGAGAAGAAAAATGGTAGGCAGGTAATTTGTATCTACTCAGGAAGGTGGGGTAGGGCTGAGACATTATCTTTTAGGAGTTTCCCAGGCTGTGACATGCTAATGGAGGAGCTTTCCTGAGGAGGTTCTTTTGCATATGGATTGGCTGTTGAAATTCTAATCTTATCTGTAGTGCTGTTGTGAGTTGTAGAGCATTTTGTGTTTTTCAGGACTGGAAACCATGCCCTATTTATTTTTAAACTCTCTTCTTTCCTGTTGAAATTGTGTTTATGTTTATGAATTTCAATGGCTTCCCTGTGTAATCTGACATGTTAATTGGGTGTGTTGTCCAGCATTTCAGTTTCTTGGAATATGATACTGTGTCCTGTTTGAGTTAGGCTATGTTCAGCCACTGCTGATGTTTCAGGTTGGCCAAGGCTGCAGTGTCTTTCATGTTCTTTTATTCTTGTCTGGATGCTACGTTGTGTGCTCCTGATGTAAACCTGTCCACAACTGCAGGGTATGCGGTATACTCCTGCAGAACTGAGGGAGTATCTTCTGTCTTTTGCTGATCGTAGCATCTGTTGAATTTTTCTGGTGGGTCTGAATACTGTTTGCAGGTTGTTTTTTTTCATAATTTTTCCTTTCCGATCAGTGATTCCTTTGATATATGGCAAAAACGCTTTTCCTGTGGGAGACTGTTTTTCCTTGGTTGTTTGTTTTATCTTTGGTTTAATTTCTCTTCTGATTTCATTCTTGGAGTAGCCATTTGCTTGAAGTGCGTGGTTTAGATGATTTAGTTCATCTAAAATTCAAAATTTAAAAATAGGGCATGGTTTCCAGTCCCGAAAAACACAAAATGCTCTACAACTTATAACAGCACTACAGATAAGATTAGAATTTCAACAGCCAATCCATATGCAAAAGAACCTCCTCCATTAGCATACCACAGCCTGGGAAACTCCTACAAGATAATGACTTACCCCTACCCTACCCTCCTGAGTAGATACAAATTACCTGCCGACCATTTTTCTTCTCACATTGACTCAGAGAGTACTCCATCTTTCTGTGTTATACCTATGAGGATGCCAGTCACAGCTGCTGGTGAAACATCAGGTACTGCAATGCCAAGGCCACGGCTGTATAACCTGGAAAATATACAACTACTAATGAACTCTGGCTGTGAAAGCTTTTGACAACATCTTGTGCCTGTCAGTTTACCTCAATTACCACTCCAGCCTTGGACAGGTTCTCTCCCCTTAACCTTTTTAGATGCCCACTGGGAAATTCACCACTGGCCTTCACGAGCCACGACAGACACGGGCCTAAGAGGCAAGTGGTCAACAGCACCCAGAATCCGGTCAACGTCAGGATTTTAAGAATTTTTTGTTCCACTTTAGTACTGATAAAATATTTCAACTGAAAAGTGGAAACTACCCAATATTGATACTTCTTTCTCTCAAGTTTATCTCAGACACACAGTGAGTGATCTGCTGTTATCACAGCTAAGAGCCAGGTCGTATCCAGCTCAGAGCGTATTGGCATTCAGACTGTCCCCTGGCTGGGCTCCGTTGCCTCAATGGCTGGCTGGCATGTCTGCTTTGGTTGGGGGGAGAGCCTTGCCTCTCTCAAGGGCCATGCTGTGGTCTCCCCTTTTGTCAGTACGATAAGGGAGGCTGTGTCCTCGTAGTCGATAGAAGCCCTCTAAGGCTGCTCTCAGCTGGCTGAATTGTGGGAGTGGCATCGCGTGGAAAGAGGGCCTTGCTGCAGGCATGCATGTCTGAATCTGTGTCAGGGTATATCTGTTACACTTGGGAAAGTATCTGTGGTCTAGGAACTTAAGCCCTAGTTTACAGACTCTCCAGATAATTTGCCTTGTGTGCTGCAGCAGAAAAGCTAGATGAATCTGTTTGGAGACAAAAAAAAAAGTTATAGAACTAGTAACTGTGTCTTTAGGAGTGGGCTTGGGCTTCTTATTTTGCGCTGCAGATGAGAAAAGGACAAAGGAAAAGAAGCTTTCACCCTTTTAATTGCCAGGCTTGTTTCTTTTAGGAGATGTGGTCACACTGTGTGACTTTTATACCCTGCTCTTTGATTCAGCATTTGGCTGATGTGTAACAGTAGCCCACTTACAGTTGTGTGGGCTTCTTTGAAGTTATTTTAAACCCTTGGGAGTGTGTACAGATATTGTGACCTTGGATAAAAAACGCCAACGTTCTTCCGTTTATTTCTTCAAGAGATTTTATAGGGGAAGCTTCCTCAAGGATGGTTCCAGCAACTGACTTTATCTGTTCAGAAGGTGCTTCTCCCATTCTGTGTGGCTGTTCAGACTTTATCAAGCGGCCATTGTGGCCAGTGGGAAGGAATTAGAAGCCATTTGCAAGTGTTGTTTAGGAAAAGCAGAGTCCTTGTAGGGAAGAGTCCCTGTGCACGGGCAGGCACAGTGGGGAGGGTTGTCTGGCCATATGAGCAGCACAGGTGGTTCTGGAGCAGAAGGTGAGGCTGAGGAAATTCTGCAGGTGAGGTTCTCCTGCTGGGAATGGGTCTGTGCTCCATGGGTTCCTTTGAAACTGAGCAACTGTGCATGCACAGTTTATGACATAGCTTTCTCATCCATATTCTGGTTCTGCTTTCAGTGTTGGCCAAATATATCTTTCCTAGATCAGGCGTCCCCAGTATGGTGCCACGGTGCCCACCAACACTTTTCCTGGTGCCTGCCAGGTGTTTTTAGAAAGTGGGTGGGGCTTTTGCCCAGCAGGCATTCTGATTGGCTGTGTGGATCAAAAGACATCCTGTTCAGCATTTGAGGCAGAAGCTAAGCTTAAGGGTTACTGTTATTGTTTATAGATTCAGGTGCGTAGCCATGCTGGTCTGAAGCTTCATGCTCATTTACTGCTCACTTTCTACCCATATGCATGGACTGGTAACTTCCATTTCATTGTGTCTGAAATCTGGGATCACACCTGCCCTCCTCCAGTCTGGTGGCACAACTTCCGTCCTCCAAGAGGTCTTGAAGAGGATGGACAAAGGCTCTGCAAGCTCTAGAAAGTTCTTTGAGCACTCTTGGATGCATACCATCTGGCCCGGGGGATCTGTACTCATTCAAAGCAGCCAGGTGCTTCTCAACTACCTCTCTGTCCATGTCAACCAGCAGCCCGGACACAGTGCCTTGCCTCCTACCATCTCTAGAAGAGCCTGTTCTCTTCTTCAGGGGAAAAACTGAGGCAAAATAGGCATTGAGTCTTTCTGCTTTCTCTCTGTCCTCTAGAGTTTCTCCATTTTCACCCAACAGTGGGCCCATCGCCTCTTTAATCTTGCATTTTCCCCTCACATATCTGAAGAAGAGTTTCTTGTTGTAGCGAGCCTCCCTGTCCAGCTGTAGCTCACTGTGAGCTTTTGCCTCTCTGATGGCTGACCTACAGTGCCTAGCAACCCGCAGGTACTCTTCTTCAGAGGTATGTCCTTGCCTCCATTTTTTAAATATTTCCTTTTTCTCCCTTAGCACATCACACAGATCTTCGACGTGGTCTCTGTGCTTCACACTGATGGGTTTCTGCGCAGGAATCCTTCGGTATAGTAGAAAGCTCTTTTCAAGGATTTTCACGCCCAGCACCTCTGGGCATGCGGGGAGTCCCCACTGCGAATGCCCAGAGGGGCAGGTGCGGACATCCTGCCAGTTCTCTTCTGACCGCCGCTCTGCTAGCAGCTCTTCTGTTCAGCTGAGTCCTTCGAGGAAAAGCTCTTTACCTCTTCCTTTTGCCTTATCTTTACTCTTTCGCCTTCCTTCAACGCTTTATCTTTCTTAAAGTTATAAAAAAAAATCTTTCTCCTCGGGTGGTGGGGTTCTTCCCTTCTGCTTTCGGGCTTCCCCCCCTCCCCCTGTATATTTCATCTCTTGTTTTTTGGCTTATAGCTATGAGGTGGGACTTGCTTTAAGCATTGCTTATCTTGCGGCAGCAAAATAGCGGCTCCTGACGGCCACTCCTTGTGCATTCTCTGCCTCAGAGAGGGTCACTGGCCTGAATCTTGCCCTCACTGCACTAAATTTAGCAACCAAACGCGCAAAAGCAGAGCGGCTCGTCTCAAGGTAGTGTTACTTGAGTCGGCGTTGCTTCCGGCATCGATGTCGACAGCGATGACCTCCTTCCCGTCGGCATCGATGGTATTGACAGCTGACTTCGCTGGCCCTTGGACATCAAGGCCCGTCGTCTGACATAACTCGACCCGTATCGAAGCATCATGCACCAATGCAGTCTACGGCTTTGACGCCAATCAAAAAGAAGAAAAAGGACAAGTCGGAAAAACGCCACAAGGCTCCATCAGCGGCCTCTGGCAAGCTTCCTAGTAAGACTCCGACTTCGGTCTCCAAGCAGGTAACACATCCTGATGTTCCCTCGGTACTGAAAACTCCTTTGGCTGTGCCTCCACTGCCTCCTGAGCTGACTACCATCACGCTCTTAAACTCTCCTATTCAGCAACCGCATGATGCTCTGCAGGACCACATTTTAGAGGCACAGGAGTTCCTAGAGACCGACCACGAACAGTTATATGCTCCGTCACTGAGACGCCCGAGCTCTCGTTCCCAGTCTCAATCACCCTCTGAGTCTCTCTCCTATGTTGAGACTGACCTTCCTCACCCGGACAGGGGTGATTACCGTCCACCGCCGCCTTGATATCGCTCTCCAAGACGGTCTCCACATTATGGGTCACCCAGAGATCGATCTCCTACTTCGACACGCTGGGCCTGTGCTCCTTCAATGGCACCCTGGGATCGACACCATCCCTACCCACATGGAGGTTACCCGTCGTCCACATCAATGCCCTGGATCCCCCTGGCTACCCACTCCGACTGGGACAGGCACTCTTATTGGGCTCGATCCAGATCGCCAGTGCGGCCACGTCCATCGCCATCGGCGATGCAGGCGAGGTCCCCGGCCCGAACCACAGTCCACCAACGTCCATCTCTGCCATCGGCACCGAGCGCCACTGAACCATCAATGGCTACGGCATCAAAACTCTCGGCGCGGGACCCACGACCGATACAGTTGACTCCGCCTCCGGCTCAGTCTATCCATACCGAAGCTGCGCCTGCTTCCTCTTCGTCCGAACGAGATTCTGATGCCGATCAGTCTGATCGTAGCTCCCATCAATCCCTCCTCAAAACCCGACGTCACAGACAACCTTACAATTTCCCCGTCGGAAGACCTCACTTCCTGTGGAGATCTTATCAAACGAATGGCCCTCTCCCTTGGCTTCCCCACTGTACAACCGAAACCTACTATCACCTATCCGGTTTTCGATATCATACAGATGGACACTTCCACCTCGACTGCACTCCCGATATCTGTGGTTCTCCTTCAATCCTCCAAATCGGTATGGGACAAGCCCTCATCGACACCGGTCTCCACTAGATGCCTGGACCATATGTACAGGGTCCAAGAGGCAGATGCTGAGTTCCTGGCGAATCATCCACGCCCCAACTCCATGGTCGTCACTTCAGCTTGTAGGTCTAGAAGGACACATTCCACCCCCGCAGATAGAGAAGGGTGGAAACTTGACGCCTTTGGATGCAGATTTTACTCGGCAGGAGTCCTAGGCCTCAAAGTCACCAATTACGCTGCCTGCATGGTAAGATACCGCTATGCCCTGTGGGAACAGCTTTCGGAAGCCATCAATTCGCTTCCCGAGGACCAGAGACTGGCTGCCCGGAGGATACAGAAAGAGGGCCTCACCCTTGCCAAGCAGCAGGTGAACACCTCCAAGCATGCCTTGGACACTTTCTCCAAAATGATGATGTCCGCCATAGCCCTGAGATGCCACTCCTGGCTGCGTTTCACCACTTTGCAGCAAGGCACAAAATCCTTGGTTGAAGACCTCCCCTTTGATGGAGTGGGCCTCTTCCATGCCACCACTGATACTGTCCTACAGGACCTTGACAAGAGTATCAAGGCTTCCCGCACGCTAGGAGTGTCCTCAGCTCCCCGTCAATCCAAACCATGAGGCTGGTCCAGGCCTTGGTCCCACAGATCCTCGAACCGGAATTCCCCTGAGAGGTCCTGGCACCCACGTAATTCCCAGGGAGTGCAAAAGCAACCCTACACTCCGAGACAGAAGTTCTCCCCAGCCCAACAGCCTGGCCGCTCCAAGCAGTCCCAGCAGGCCAAACAGGGCCTTTGACTCTATCCGCCCTGGTTCTTCTCTTACTCGTCTCGCACCCTTTCTTCCAATGTGGAACAGGGTAACCTCAGACTCTTGGGTCCTCGCCGTTGTCTCCAGAGGGTACCTTGTCAAATTATTCCAACCCCCACCGACCCCAACCTTTGTCGCTACCATCCCCTCTCCTGTCCTCCTTCGAGAAGTCAACGTCCTCCTTGACAAGGGTGCCATAGAACCTGTCCCCACTCACCACCAGGGCATGGGTTTCTATTCAAGGTACTTTGCAGTTCCCAAAAGGGACGGGGGCACAAGACCCATCTTGGACCTTCGTGGCCTCAACCTCTACATACAATACCGTCGGTTCCATATGGTGACACTACGCTCCATTCTTCCCCTACTGTGCAGACGAGCGTGGCTGGCCACCCTCAATTTGCAGGACCCCTACTTCCATATCACAATATCTTCCCCCCCCACCAGAAACACCTCCGTTTCACCATTGGGCATCAGCACTACCAATACAAAGCCCTTCCGTTTGGCCTTTCCATGGCTCCTTGCGTTTTCATGAAGACAATGGTTGTCATTGCAGCTTTCCTCCGCCTCCAAGGGATTACCATTTTCCCTTACATACGATTGGCTTCTAGTGTCAATTTCCCCCCAGACCTTGCTGGCCAACATTTCCGTCACTCGAGCTGTCCTCGAGCGTCTCAGTCTCAGGATCAATGAGGAGAAATCCCATCTCATTCCCACGCAGAGAGTACAGTTCATCATGGCAGAACTGGACTCCATTGCCCTTCGGGCATACCTCCCGGAAGACAGGGTGTCACCAATAGTCGCCTTGGCCTCACACGTCTGCTCCGATCCTGACTCCTCAGCTCTCCTAATTCAACGATTACTGGGGCATATGGCTGCCACCACAGCGGTACTGCTCTTCGCAAAGCTCAAAATGCGCCCTCTTCAACTGTGGTTCGTCCATTCCTTTCGCTCAAACAGGGACCCGCAGAACCTTCATCTCCCCCCCCCCCCAAGATGTTCAAGACTCCCTCCTCTGGTGGATCCTGCCGTCAGATCTCCTCCAGAGATCCCCCTTTCATCTTCCCTCACCGCAACTCACCCTAACTACTGATGCGTTGACATGGGAATGGGAAGCACACCTCAGCGGCCAAAGCATTGGCGCACGCTGGGAACAAGACCTGAGGTCCCACCACATCAATTACCTTGAACTCCTGGCAATCTTCTTCGCGCTTTGGACCTTTCTGCCCCTAGTGAGGGGACGCTGCGTAGCCATCCTAACAGACAATACCACTGCGGTCTGTTACATCAACCATCAGGGCGGCACGATTTCTTGCAGCCTTTGCCACCTGGCGATCTAACTTTGCGATTGGAGTACGTCCAACGACATTTTCCTGAGGGCCACCCACATCCCGGGCTCTTTAAACAGCCATGCCGATCTCCTCAGCAGGGGACATGCGGGACATCACGAGTGGGAGCTGAGCCCAACCTACCTTCGTCAGGTATTCCTTCATTGGAGAACCCCAGATGTGGATGTCTTCACCACCTGTCAAACCACGAAGTGCAGGGCATTCTGCACACAGGGCAGATTCAATCCCCTCTCACTGGGAGATGGCCTACTCTACCCGTGGAGCCACGATTTCATTTACGCCTTTCCACCTCTACTACTTCTCACATGACTGGTACACAAGATACTGCACGAGATAGCGGAGTGCATACTGATCACTTCTTGGTGGCCCAGACAAGCCTGGTTTCCAGTCCTCCTCTCACTGGCCAGGGGGAACTTCCATCATTTTCCTCTACTACCAGATCTCCTGATACTTCCCGGCTCTCCCATCCTCCACCACGACATTCCCCGTCTCAAACTTACGGCTTGGAGACTCTCCCCTCCGTATTTTCTGACAGAGTGAATAACATCCTACTTAACTCCTGCAAGGCGTCCACTCGCCAGTCATATGCCTACAAATGGACTAGTTTCTGTAAATATCTGGACTTGTTCAATATTGAACCCTGCTCTGCAGGCCTTTCCCGTGTCTTCGACTTCATCCTGTCCCTAGCGGATGCTGGACTCTCACACTCTTCTCTAAGAGTATACCTATTTGCTATCTCGGCATTCCACAACAGAATTGACAATTTTTCTGTATTCGCCCACCCCCTCTCGAAACGGTTTCTGAAGGGCCTTCTCCATCTCCATCCACCCACCAGAGTCCCACCCCAACCTTGGGATCTACAGTTAGTTCTATGTACTCTCACTCGGAAGCCATTTGAACCATTGGCTTCCTGTGAGCTTTCTTTTGGCTTGGAAAACAGCCTTCCTACTAGCCATCACTTCGGCCCGTCGAGTTGGAGAACTCCTAGCCCTCAGACATGACCCTCTGTTCCTCTGCTTCCTACTGAATGCAGTTCGCATGGTCCCAGACATTTCCTTCCTCCCGAAGGTCGTCTCCGACTTCCACCTGCAGTCTGAGATCATCTTGCCTGATTTTTACCCATCCTACACATCTGAGCAAGAACGTCTCCTACACACCCTTGACATAAAATAAGCAATTCTATTCTACCTTGCTCGTACTAAGCCTACCAGGAAAACACCCAGGCTTTTCGTTTCCTACGCATCACACTGAATGGGCAAACCCATCACTGCCCAGAGACTCTCCAGATGGATTGTGGGGCTCATCAAACTTACCTATGAAATTGCCAAGACCCGACTTCCAGGGCCCATCCGGGCACATTCCACCAGGTCTATAGCCGCCTCTACGGCATTCCTTAAGGGTGCCTCCCTGACTGACATTTGCACAGCTGCGACTTGGGCTACTCTGAACCCTTTCATCAGACACTATGCACTGGACACTAGAGTAGCTGCCCGCTCTGCGATGGGTCGCCTTATCCTATCCGCTGCTTCTCAGTGACAGCCTGCCTGCTCCCTCCTCCGGGTGAGACACTGCTCGCTACTCTCCCATCAGTGTGAAGCACAGAGATCACGTCGAAGATAAACTGGTTGCCTATCTGTAACTGATGATCTTTGAGTGGTCATCTGTGCATTCACACTACCCGCCCATCCTTCCCCTCTGCCGCCAGGCTTTCTTCCTAATTTATGCTTGGTTGCAGCGGTCAGAAGAAACTGGTGGGATGTCTGCGCCTGCCCCTCTGGGCATGCGCGGTGAGGGCTCCGCGCATGCCCAGAGGCGCTGGGCGCGAAAATCCTTGAAAAGAGCTTTCTACTATACCGAAGAATTCCTGTGCAGGCGCAGAAACCCATCAATGTGAATGCACAGATGACCACGTGAAGGTCATCAGTTACAGGTAGGCAACCTGTTTTTCTCTGTTCAGCCACACTGCCACTTCCCCCTAAGGTCTCCACCACCTTCACCCCATCTACCATCACTTGCCTGTTGGTCAATATTAAGTCGAGTATGGCTGAGCCCCTTGTAGCTTCCTCCACTATTTGATGAAGGAAGTTGTCGTTCAGACAGGTCAGGAAGTTGTGTGACTGTGGATGCTTTGCAGAGTTTGGCTTCTAGCACACCTCAGGGAAATTGAAGTCACCTATAACTACCAGGTCATGTTGTTTGGATACCCTGTCAAGCTGGAGACCAAGTCCTGTGAGGAAAGGTTGAAGGAGCTGGGTAGGTTTCGCTTGGAGACAAGACAACTGAGAGGTGATATGATCACCATCATCAAGTACTCGAAGGACTGTCATGTAGAGGGTGGTGCAGAGTTGTTTTCTGTTGCCCCAGATGGTCGGACCACAAATAGCAGGTTGAAATTAAATCAGAAGAGTTTTCGACCAAACACTAGGAAGAACTTCCTGACAGAGTGGTTCCTCAGTGGGACAGGCTTCTTTGGGAGGTGGTGGTGGGCTCTCCTTCTTTGGAGGTTTTCAGACAGAGGCTGGATGGCCATCTGGCAGCAATGCAGATTCTGTTAACTCAGGCAGATCACGAGAAGGGAGGGTGGGAAAGGTTGCCTAAGTGCTTACTTCTTGTACGCCCAGGAAAATGCTGGTTGCCACGTTGGGGTCAGGAAGCAATTTTTCTGTGGTGCTGTGTTCCAGGAGGGCAG
This sequence comes from Lepidodactylus listeri, assembly GCA_029233225.1. Lineage (NCBI taxonomy): Eukaryota > Metazoa > Chordata > Lepidosauria > Squamata > Gekkonidae > Lepidodactylus > Lepidodactylus listeri. Next base: position 149,731 of record JARCFY010000109.1, read on the forward strand.
CACCCACCTCCTCATCCCGGCCAGGAGGTCTGTAGCAGATTCCAACTGCAATACTCTTTGTCCTGCCTTCCCTTATCCTCACCCAGGTGCTTTCCACTGGGATGTTGCCCTCCTCCTGCCGTATTTCCTGACAAACAAATGCTTTCTTCACATACATCACCACTCTGCCTCCTCTTCGACCCTTTCGGGGGTTCTTGAACAACTTGTATCCATCCACTACTAGATTCCAGTCCTAGGAATCACCCCACCAAGTCTCTGTAATGCCTGCTAAGTTATATCCCTTCCTCCTATAGTTCTTCCTTCTTATTACCCAAGCTTTGAGCATTGGTACATAGACATCTGGAACCCTGCACCTTTGGCTCCGTTAGACCTGGTCCTCCCAAGTGGGCCTCTGTTGTTTGCTCTCCTTCATTTAAATCCCCATGTTGGTGATCTCCTTCCCCTTCTGGTGTCAGATTAAAGCCCTCTTGATGAATCTCCCCAGGTTTCTGCCAAACACATTTTTCTCTGACCTTGACAGGTAAAGTCCATCGCATGCTAGTAGGCTGTCATCGAGAAAATGTAGCCCCTTGGCCCCAGAATCGAAATCACTCCTGCCAGCACCACCAATGCAGTGGTTCACCTCCATTATAATTTGTTCCCGTCATATTCCCTTACCAATGGTAGGAAGGATCTCTCTTCAGCTTCCTCCCGAGAGCTTCATAGTCAGCCTTAATGCTTTCAGTGTTGTTCATGGTCATGTCATTGGTTCTCACATGGACCATCATGAATGGGTAATGCTTCGTAGGTTTGATGAGCTTAGGGATCCTGTCTGTAATATCTTTAATTTTCGCCCCTGGCACGTAACACACCTCTCAGGCCAGAGGGGGTCAGGCCTGGACACGTGACATTCCATACCCCTGCAGCAGGGAGTCACCTGTGACCAACACTTGCCTTTTTCTTCCAGTGCCATTTCTTGGTATCACCCTGTCTTCCTCCCTCGGTCTCCCTTGTGTTTGTGATACTTCTGCTGCCAGTGTTTCCATCTCTGCCTCCACTGCAAGGGCCTGGAATAGATTCCTCAGTTCTAATGGCACTGAGTGTTGTCTCACTCGACACCTTGGGGGGGGTCCTTGTGTAGTGCTCTGGGGAGTCTCGTTAGGGCAGCCAACCGCACTGTGACTGGTCTCTCCTTCCCTATGCAGGACATCAAGGCTTCTGTTAATAAACTCCTCCCCTTCCTTGATCTCGTGGAGAGTAGTCATTCTTTCCTCCAGGCTCTGAACCTTCTTCTCCAATAGTCCTATCAACTTACGCTTCTGACTAGTGTAGTCTGTCTTGTCCTCAGGGAGGAAGACCAACATGGCACACTCCCTGCAGGTGACTGGGAATGGTCCGTGAGCATCCATCATCACTTCCCCCCAAGTGGATTCTTTCACCTAGAAATACCTTCGTGTGTTGGTGTACCCTGAAACTCACCAGCAGTTCTGTCCCAGCTCCTTCTCCCAGCCCAGCTGACTCAATTCTGCCTCTGATGAGGAGGGGCCTTCCTTCTCTCCTTCCCACCAATCAGCTAACCTACACTTATCTGTCCCTCTGACTTCAGCTTTCCCTCTCTTTCTCCAGCAGCCTCTACCTAGGAAAACTGTGGCTCCCTTGCATAGTAGGGAACCCTCTAGGACATGTTGGGGAAGACCTCACTTTCCCCTTTATCTTCCTCCCCATCCTATTTCCTCTTTCCCTCCTCTTAGCAACTCCCATACCCTTTCCTCTTTCTGTGCCTCATTCTCTCCTTCTCAGCCATTCACAAACCTACCTTTTATCTACTCCCTATGTTCTGCTATATTTATTACTTACTTCATTTATACCCTACCTTTCTCCACAGTGGGGTCCAAAGCAGCTTACATATGTAAGTGGGGACCCACAACAAAATGTTATGAATTCTGCTGTAGTTTTAGGGTTGCCAGCCTCTAAGTAAGACCTGGAGATCTTCCAGATTACAGTGGCTCTCCAGACAATAGTGATCTCCCCCACTGCACCACAAAAATGGTTGTGTTGGAGGGTAGATTCTATGGCATTATATCTTGGCTGAGGCCCCTCCCCTCCTCAAATATCACATTTTCCAGATTCCACCATGAAATCTCCAGCAACTTCCCATCCAGAAGCTGGCAACCCTAGCCAGGCCTGGCTCTGATGAATCCTTCTTCAAAGGTCAAAACAGCTCAGGAAAAAACCCTGCCCCCCCTCTCCCTGCCTTTTACTCAGAGAAGCCAAGCATTGAGATGCTGTGGTTGCCAAGCAACAGCCACCATTTGTTAAAGCTACAGGTGGTCCTTTTATCATTTTGGGTTTTTTAAACCCCCAGGTGTATTTTTTATAGATTTCAGATTTTTATGCAAACTTGGGGTTTATTTCAGGTTTGTAGAAAGAGCTGTGTTGCCTGTTCACAGGTCTAATAACTGGATTTAAATATCCTCATATTTGGTCAGCTTCACTATTTGTACAGAGATATGATCCTACAGATAATCATTTCTGGAGCTACAGTTTTGCCTTCAATACTATGGAGGCTTGAGCCTGCCTCCTACATTGGTAGTGTGATACATGCACACAATTAATGGAGGGGGCCTTGCAGTGGGTGGGGTGTGACAACATGTATTCTCCTTTTAAAAAGAAAATATACTTTCTTACTATGAAGAGCACATGTCCCCAGGGAGAGAATGGCAGCCCTTCAGTTTTAAACAAGATTATTGCTTTAAAAAAACTTACACATTTATTCAGTAGTATAGGTGAGTGCTTGGCTTTTTCTTGAAAGAAACCCTCCAAAATATATCCTTTGAAACATATTGGGGAAAGGGCTGAGAAAAAACTGTGTTTCACCATTAATAATGCTATGGACACTGCCCCAAAGATGCTTGTTGGTATTGCTGGTCTGTGAAAGCTGACTTCCCGCATCTGTGGTGGCCTTGTCCAAAGGCAAAAGAATATAGGTTGTCAGTGACAGAGTGTATGGAAAATGCTTTGAATGTGGACTTTCCTTACTTGCCAGACATTACTCTGTTAAGCTGTGTGTCTGTGCTTCTAAAAAAAATGCATAATATAATCTTGTTTTTGATAACAGCAACAACAATTGTATACGCAAAACACTGGAAAAAGAATGCTATTCCCAGTACAGTAGAATGGGATAGGAAGTATAAAGAAACGTATATGGTTCTCAGATTGACTGCCTTAAAAAAAAAAAAAAAAAGTTGAGGATCTGGCTCCATAATATCTCCCCCCCCCCGATTGATAGTCCTGTATAGAGTGTACACGTCAGTCAATACACAACAGCGATGTTATTTCTATGTTTTGTAATGTATAGGCAAGACTGTGAATAAATGGTTAGTAAAGGAAAAACCAAAGAAGCCGGTGCCAGTTGTCTGTGCATCACCATCAGCTCTCTGCTTTAGGGAGGAAGTGGGAGCCCCTGGAAAGGGGGTGGGTGAGGGAGGCTTGCTAGTGAGGGAAGTACGGGGGGGGGGGGAATGCAGGCATTGCATGGGGGAGGAAGAGGGCAGGAGGTTCCCTTCTCTGGAGTTGTCTTCTGTATAGAAGCTCAGAACAATGACTGAAGAGGCACATTCCTATGCATAATATTTGGTTATAACCAGGGCTTTTTTTGTAGGAAAAGCCCAGCAGGAACTCATTAGCATAATAGGCCGCACCCAACAGAAAAAACTCATTAGCATAATAGGCCACACCCCTGACAGCACAGCTCCCTCCCAGGATCGGCTTCCCCAGGTGCCTCGTGGCTTGCGGGGCACATGGGGAACCCGAGGGAAGGAAGGCAGTTTCTGGATTGGCTTTCCCAGCTGCAGGGCACCTGGGGAACCTGGGGGAAGGAGGCTGTAGGCGTGGCCAACTCAGAAGCCAGCTGGAACTTCATTCCTGTGCGTTTCTGCCCCAAAATAGCCCTGGTTATAATGATGAAACAGAAGTCCTCTGGTGCTTGACCATAAGGAAGGCAAAAAATTCTTATTGGATCTGCTTTTAAGGTATATTCTAGTGAGCAGAGAGGCAGAAACGGGTACCTGCTGAGCAGCATGAGTTTCAAAAAGACTTCACTACTGGACAAGCTCCCTGATCTGTAGTGCAGGCTGTTTCCATATGCACATTTCGTTCCGCATTTTGTGGCCATTTCCTAAATAAACAAATAACGAAACAAACGTCACTTGGTGGGCAGCTGCTGTGATGGGAAGGAGAGCAGTTGCTGGGGATGGGGGTTGTTTGCCTTGTCTGGTTCATCTTCCCCTCTGTTGAATCCAGATGCACCCGCTGGGCCTCTGCAACAGCAATGACGAAGAGGACCTGTATGAATACGGCTGGGTCGGCGTCGTGAAACTAGAGCAGCCAGAGCTGGAGCCCAAGCCCTGCCTCACCGTTCTGGGCAAGGTAAGGAACCTGGACAGTCATTCTGGGTGTCTCCCTGCTGGGGGGGGAGGCACTGTGAGGGGGAGGCTCTCTGTTGGCATTCTCTGGCACCTGTGGATTTAAATGAGCAGCTGCCGAAATAGTGTGACCAAGTCGATGCCAGGGCGGTCTTCTGTGACAGAGACAGGGGCTGTCCCTTATTTTGGCTTTGGGGCTTACTCCTGGGTATCCTTCTGTAGTCCCAGGTAGCTTCTGGACGAAGTTTTGGGGACACGTGGAGCCTGCAAGCCAGGCAGGGACTTGATTGTGTGGTGGTGGGGAACCAGTCCCAGCTGGCAGCCTGCAGCTCACCTCAGTGAATGTGCTGTGATGCCGATTCCTCCTAGCTTAGAACCTTTTCCTAATCGTGGACTCCTTGAGGCCTGCGTGCCAAAGTCATTTTGCAGCTCTTTGTTTCCTTGCTGACCATGAGGCCTGCTGCCCCCCATTGCTGCCCTCTTGTTTCCTTCCATGTGTGCCACTCTCTCTTTCGGGCCCAGTCCTTGCAGGCTGCGGGCTCAGAGAGGCTGCTAGCTGAGGCTTCGCTAGAGTGGAGCTGCATTGCTGCTGCTGGGTTTTGGTCACAGAGACCAATTTCACAGTCAGTGGGGGGGCACCCTCCATCCTTCAGGGTAATCTGAATGGGTGGGTGGATTGCCTGCGGGGACGACTGAATCAAGACTTCTGCTTTTGGGTGGTTTTCAGAGTGCCAGCGGAGCCAACAACCATGGGGAAGGCATCCCACTGTGGCCCCCCTCAAGTTAATGAGCAAGGAGATTATGTCACTAGGACAGACCCCGTCCACTTCTCTCCCTTTCAGGCAAGATTTCCCCTGTGTTTTTCTTTTGTGTCCCTTCACTGACTGAGCAGCTGTGGTAGCATGCATTCTTCTCTTCAGAGTAGCTTTAACAGTCCTACCCTATGACAGTAGTATGTAATGGCTATTTTCTCAGCCCAGGACCTGAGGGAAGAGTTGGGGTCTCCCTTTAACTTAAATGATACAAAATGGTACTTGAGGCGCTTTTAAAATTCAAAAATAATAGAGTGTTTTATTTTACATCAAGGGGAAAAGGTTAGGTGAAGTCAGCGGTTGAAAATACTGAGGTAAAATAGTATATGCACAAACTCTTTGTTATATATCAGCCTAGTGAGTGTTTCTTGAATTATTTACAGTTACTATAGTCCTTTATTTTGAGAGGCTTTGGTTCCTGGGATTTCCCCAAACCACTCCAGCTCACTTTATTTGCATAATATCAGCAGACTCTTTTGGTGCCCAGAAGGCTGGTACCCTCTTCTCAGTATCCTTCCCCCTTCTCTTGGGGACACCAGTTTTTGACTGAGCCTTTAGGTGTCTCCATGCAGTTTCTAACCATGGCGGACCAGGGGTCTCTGCACCCTTCAGAGACCCTTCAGAGAACTGGGCAGGGGGTCTCCTTCTCTCCCTAGAAGTTTTCTCCCTCCCTTGGCCTGGATGGGAGTCTCAGTTGAGCCTCTTAAAGTGTTGTCTGTCACAGTCACCTTGTTTGGAAAGTTGTTTTACAAAGAGAAGAGCTTGGCACAAATAAGCATGAATGGCCATGGAGTGAAGAAATTCCTTAATCTGTGCAGTAGTGCCATGGGAGCTCTTGCAAAGGGGGAGGGCTGTGGTATGTTTCATCCAATCCTTTTCTCAGCCATAAAGTGACTCCTGGGTCTGGCAGCAACCCTGGGAAAGGAGGAACCCTGTTCTGGGAAGTCTGCAAAGTGGCCTCACACTGGATCAGACTGTTGGTCCCTCTGCTTCTGTATTGTCTGCTCAGAGGCTGACCATGGCTGTCCGGGGTCCCAGGCAGAGAGGACTTTTGTAGCACCTGCTGGCTGAGACTGTGCCGCTGGAGACGGCGGGCGTTGATCCCGGGACCTTCGGCATGCAAAGCAGGAGCTCTGCTGCTGAGCTTTTGGGTCCAGTCACTGCTGGCTCCAGTCATGGCATGAGCAGGTACTTGTTCCTTTCTGGATACTTGACTGTCCCAGAATATCTTGGAGGCACCCCTGATGCCACGCGAAAGGCTCCAAGGGAGGGCTGGCAATCCAGAGAGCTGAAGTCTTCTTGCTTTTGGCGGCCACATCAGCAGCTCAGGCAGCCAGTTGGAGCACAAGTATTTTGAAGGACAGCTTGGTGGTCTGAAAGGCAGGGCTCATTTCGTAGCAGGAGCTCCTCTGCACATTAGGCCACGCACTCCTAATGTGTGTAGCCAATCCTCCAAGAGCTTACAGTAGCTCCTGTAAGAAGAGCTCTGTAAGCTCTTGGAGGATTGGCTACATTAGGGGTGTGTGGCCTAATATGCAGAGGAGCTCCTGCTACGAAATGAGCCCTGCTGAAAGGACTCAGACTCCTAAAAGGACTCAGACTGCTGAAAGGACTCAGAAAGCCCAGACTCCTGCGCTGGGTTGCAGGTGATGCTGGGGAGTACCCCTGGGGTAGCACATGACTTTAGTCATTTAAAACTCCCCCCCAGTATCGGGTCCCGAAGGCAGCGAACAGTCAGTCTACAAACAAGCTTTAAGATACTAATGAACATATATGAAATGTATGCGACCGTTTAAGAAAACATGTAAATGTAGAGAGACAGACACACAAACTGGAAGGAGGGCCGGTGAGAGCTGGTGAGGGAATACCAAACAACACAAGTCTTCACCTGCTGACAGAGGGGGAGACTGACGGTGTTCCCTGAGGAGGGAGTCACAGAGTTTTGGTGCCACAGTCAAGAAGGCCTTTTCACTGGTTGTCACCTGTCTCACCACAGATGGTGGGGGCACACGATGCAGGGACTACCTGACGATGACCCTAGTGATCAGGTGCACATTCATATGTTGGGCCCAAGCCGTAGGTTTTAAAGGTCAGCACCAGGACTTTGAATTAGGCCCAGGAGCAAACTGGGAGCCAGCATGGGTGGAATAAAAAGGGGGTGATATGGTTCCACTCTGTTCGGCATTCTGGCCACTTCATTCTGTGCCAGTCGTAGTTTCCAGACAGTCTTCAAGGGCAGCCCCCCCCCAACACACACACTGCATTACAGTAGTCTCACCTGTTGAGACATACATTGGTATTCTCTGTGACGTCACGAGAACCTAGAAGTGCCTCTCTTGGGTGGCGCTTCCAGGCCTGTTGTGAACTGCTGAGGTCCATGAGAAGGCGAGTGGCACACGTTTACGGTATCTGTGGTGCCTATCCCTTTTCACCTTCCTTCACTCCTTCCTGTCAGCAGCAGAGAGCGCCGTCAGCCTCTGCATAAGGACTGCCTTCAGGGAGAACTGACCTACTTATGGAAGGTTCCCAGTTGGCTCTTATCCTGGAGCACTGCTGTCTGGCCACGATTAAGCCAGGTCCTCCAGGGGCTCCTTGGCTCTTATCCAGAGAGCAGTATGGGAGGAGGAGGCAATTGGGTGGACCTATGCCTGTCATCGCTGCTCACTGGGGCCAACCTAGGCCTAGGCCATTTTGATATCCCTCCCAAACCATCCTGTCAGCAGGATCAGACCAATAACCCTCTCGGCCAGCAACCCGTGGTCAACCAGATACTTCTGGGAGCTTTCAGTTGGGCCAAGAAGTATATCTGTATTGCTCTGGAAGTGCTTAAGCCTTCTGCTTGCCTGGGAGGTTGACTGATCTTCAGTTTTTCTCCCTTGTTGGAGATCTAGCTGCAGGTGGCGTCAGCCAGCACTGAGCCAGTGTTTCCCTTCATTTTTTGCCAGGGGGGTGGGGTTGTGATGTTGAGAAGACAATTGGAGAAGGAATTAATCTGTCTGCCTGCCATTGTCTAAACACATCTGCAGTGGCTTGTTAAAGGTGGTGTTGTGACAGCCCTGGAGCAGTCAATTGTCAGTCAGTCAGGGGACCTGATATGATATCTATCCTGGGTATCAGAGCCTGAGCAGTAGTTCACAGCAAGGGGGTTTCCTGAAAACTTTGAACTGTTTAGAAAATTTTCTGACACCGTCCATTGGTATCTGATATCTCTCAGCAAAAACTCAAGAGGTGCTCAGGTAGCATAAAGTGTAGCATTTTATTTATTTAAAACATTTCTATGCTGCCTTTCCACTTAATGTCCTCAAAGTGACGAACATTAAAATAGTAAAACATTTTGGACAGTAAAAAAACATAGCACTAATACATACAACATGTAAACACACAAAAACACACACCCAGGGAGTGTGGCTAATAAGGGTGAGGGAGCGCCACACAAAGTAAAAAAGTCTTCATGCCCTGGCCAAAGACAGTGGCAGGGGGAGACAGATGAATCTCCTTGGAGAGGGAGTTCCAATGTTTTATTGCCGTGACCAAGAAGGCCCTTTCTTGGTTACCACACGTCTGGCCTCAGATGGCATAGGGTACCCAAAGCAAGGCCTCCACAGGTGACCAGAGTGATTAGGCAGGTTCCTATGGGAACAGGCGGTCTTTTCTTACAGCACTCCCTCTCTTGCACATATTTGCAGTTTTGCTTATAGAAAACAAAGACAGTTATACTTTTAAATTCCACTAATATGACAAATGTTATATGTTAGAATATGTTATAGATTATGTATTTGTGCTGTTAAAGCAGTAAAATAAGTTTTAAGTTTTACAAGAGAGTAATGATTGCACATAGTTTAACCCACCCCCCACCCACTTTCTAGGGGAGGGGAACCTTGTCATCCCCCCCCACTTCAGAAATTTCAGGTCCTTCCCATCTCTTGGTATGGTGAGGAGCTGTTGCTGGGCAGCAGCTGCTGCTTCCATTTCCCTAAATCATCCAGAAAGCAAGAGCCTCAGCCTGTGTTGCCCGAATCCCCTTCCTAGGTGTTTTAATTGCTGCACCCCAGTGGGAGCTCTACACAGGCGGCAGTCGATTTCCATAGGCTTCAGTCTGCTTCTTCCTTCATGAACTTTGTGGTGCCCCTGGCTAGACAAAAAGGCAGGACATGGATTTTATAAATAAATACATTTGTCCTGCTTCGTCACACTTTTGTCTGTACCTCATGAGAACCTGGAACCTCTGACATCTTGGGTCACCCATTATGATTAGCAGTGAAATCTGTTTCAGTCCCTCACATAAGGAATTGTCTTGGAAAGATTTATGACAAGATAAGGCAGCTTCTCCCCACCCCCTTCTGTGAGCTGCTTAAAAATATCTCTGAAACGATTGCCTTCTCATAAGCATCGAAGGGAGTGAGCGTTGACTAAGAAAGCTCGTGCTGGAATATATGTCGTGCTAGGCTTTCAGGTGCCCCTGGGCTTCCACTTCATTTAGCGCCTGCATCTCAACAAGCAAAGGGTCGGGACCAGCTGTCAGCCTCTGCAACTTGCAAGTCAGGGCTGCGTGCTGAGCTGAGTAGTCTCCCTTTATCCTCGGGGGGGGGGGGGGGGGGACAGAAGGCAGGAGCTGTTTTATTCTTCTTAATGTTGCATTAATACCCTGCAGAAGCCAAATGCAGTCCTGGAAGAAAAGGCTACTGGAGACGGTTCTGTTACGCTTGTCAGCCTGCCAGTGGAGGCAAGAGCCCCTCCTGGCTTTTGTCTAGGAAGACCAGTTGGTGGTTTGCTGCAGCCCCCCACCTGCTCATGCCAGCCCTGCCCCTTGTGAGAAGTGGGGTGGAGGGGCTTGTGTGTCAGCATTGGCTTGATGACTGTGTGAGAGGTCTGGCCTTAGGCAAGCTTCACCAGGGTCGTGCTTTACTGATCTGATGATCTCCTGAGAGTAGGGCTGGAAGGAGGAAGTCATGGAAAGAAAAATGTGCTTTAGCAAGGAAAAGAGAGCTGTCTGAACCTGGTCAACTGGGCTGGCTGGAGTTGTCTACAAGAGCCCTCTCTTATTTTGGGGGGGTGGGCAGGGGAGTGTGTGAAATAGAGGAAGTTGAGAGACATGGCAGCGGAGGTAGCTGCAGTTTGGTTCTCAGGCTGGGAACCTACTGAGACTGTTTCCATGGCCACTGGGAAGCACTTGCAGCCAGCTGCTTCAAAGAGAACTTCCATCCCCTCCTCCTCTTGAAACACTAGCTGCCCTAGTGGCAGGAGTGGGGGTGGGGAGGTGGGTGCTTTCATTTTCCATTGGGCAGCTTCTGTAGGAGTGAGTTTCTCTGTGCTCACCCATGCGGGTCTGCATCGAGCCACCCTCTGTAGATTTAAACTACTGATAGCGTACCAAAACTTCTCCATAGGTTAACAGGAGGGACATTGTTCTTCTGTGACAGGGAATTCTTCCTATCCAGTTTTCTCCAAAAATTTTAGGGGTCCTAATTTCAGTCTTGTTTGGGAAGCAGCAAAGGCATTGTGTTCCCATTTTTTGGTTTCCAGACTATTCAGACCAATATAGAAAGAAGCCAGTTCGTTGCTCTTTTCAGTTTGTGTGTCCCCACCTCCCCCAGTCAGGCTTTCCCCCTTCCACTGCCATGTAATCAACATACACTCCACAAGGTCAGCGGTCCTGGATGGCATACATCTGAGACTTTTTTTAAAAAGTCAAATTGGACATAATTGATGGTGCTTCTCTCTAACATTGGCCTCCTTGCCAGAGGACTTGTGTGGTTGTTAAGTGCAGTCCAGTTGCTTCCAGCCTATGGTGACCCTATGAAGGAAGGAAGGAAGGAAGGAAGGAAGGAACGAAGGAAGGGAGGGAGGGAGGGAGGGAGGGAGGGTCATTCAGAGCCTTGCTCAGGTCTGACAAACAGCGGAGGGCCTTTGTGGCTTCCTTGATGACATCAGTCCACCTCATGTTGGGTCTTCCCGTCGCTTCCAGCGACTCTTTGTCTTCTCATAATAGGACAAGTATGATAGTCTCAGTTTAGTCATTTTAGCTTCTAGGGCGAGTTCAGGCTAGGACTACCAGGCAAACAAATACATCTCCAGGTTGAGATAACATACACCCAAAGATTCTTAAGGTACTCAAAAGGTGAAACTGTTGATCTGCTAACCAGTGCGTGTAACTCACTGAAATTGGCTTCTGTGCCAGGTGACTGTTAAGTGGCAAACGTCAACCAACTTTTTATAAAGGGGTCCAGAGGGGATCAAGGGAAATAATAGATCAGTTAGCTAACATCTGTTCCAGTTAAATCACCAGAATGTTATTAAATTTATTTATTTATTTATTTACTATGTTTATAATCTGTGCCTCCAGCTAAAATTTACAGCACAGTGTAAATTTACGCAGTGTAAATTGATACAATCTACATGAAGGGGCATCTAATAAGCAGTATGCTAGGACAGCATATCAGAGTTCTGATATCATAAAGAGAAATGATACAAAAGTAGAAAACTGTGCAGCACCATCAGGGTAATATGCGCAGCAAATTTATACAGACCACTGCCCATCTAGTCTAATCCCCTGCTCAATGCAGGATCAGCCTAGAGCATCCCTGACAAGTGTTTTTCCAGATGCTGCCTAAAGACGGCTAGGGAGGGGGAGCTCACCACCTCCCTAGACAGTTGATGCCACTGTTGCACAAGTCTCCCTGTCAAAAAGGTTTCTCCTGATATCCAGCCAGTACCTTCCCACCCTTAATTTAAGCCCATTATTACGAGTCCTGTCCTCTGCCGCCAACAGGAACAGCTCCCTGCCCTCCTCTAAGTGACAGCCCTTCAAATTCTTCAAGAGAGCAATCATGTCCCCTCTCAACCTCCAGACTAAACATTCCTTAGTCCCTCAGCCTTTCCTCATAGGGCTTGGTCTCAAGACCCCTGATCATCCTCGTGGCTCTCCTCTGCACCTGCTCCATTCTGTCCATATCCGTTTTGAAGTGCAGCCTTCAAAACTGGACACAGTACTCCAGGTGCAGCCTAACCAATGCAGTGTACAGCGGGACTATGACATCTTGCAATTTGGATGTTATTCCTTTGTTGATATACCCCCAAGATCATAGTAAAGATAAAGGTTTCCCTTGCTCGAAAGCCTGTCGAATACAACTCTAGGGATGGGGTGCTCATCTCTGTTTCCAAGCCGAAGAGCCAGCACTATCCGAAGACGTTTCCATGGTCATGTGGCTGGCATGACTAGACACCAAGGCACACGGAACGCTGTTACCTTTCCACTGAAGCGGTACCTATATATCTACTTGCAATGTCTTGCTTTTGAATTGCTAGGTTGGCAGGAGCTGGGACCAGAGACAGGAGCTCACTCGGTCATGCAGCACTCGGGTCTCGAACTGCTGAACTACCGGCCTTCAGTTGAGTGTCTTAACCACTTGAACCACTGCAGCCCCCTCCCCAAGATCATACGAGCCTTTTTTTGTCACCGCATCACACTGGCTGCTCATATTTAACTTTCAGTCCACCCATACCCCAAGATCTTGTTCGGACACACTGCTACCCCAAAACCCCATCCAGTATGCATGTTCCTCATTTTTTTGTTACCCAGATGTAGAACTTGGCACTTACCCTTGTTAAACTGCATCTAGTTCACATCCACCCTCTTTTCCAATGTGTTCAGATCTCATTGAATTCTCTCTTTATCTGCTGGTGTGTTCGCTGCTCCTCCCAATTTGGTGTTATCTGCAAATTTAATGAATAAGCCCTTCCACACCCTCATCCAGATCATTTATAACACTATTGAAAAGTACTGGGCCCAGAACTGAGCCCTGTTGCACCCCACTGGACAACTACTCTTTTGCGTGTGGTTCTCCAACCAGTCCCCTGCACCCCTAACTATCCTAGAGTCCAGTCCACAGTCCTCTAGTTTACCCATCAGAACATCATGGGGAACCCTGAGCTTTACTGAAGGCCAGGGAAACAACATCAACAGCATTCCCTCGATCCAGGAAGCTTATCACTTGATCGGGGAAGGAAATGAGATTGGTGGGGCAGGACCTGTTGGGGATGAATCCGTGCTGACCATGTTGTTGTTTAGATGCTTGCAGACTGATCCCTTTAAAATCTGCTCCAGTATTTTGCCTGGGACAGTGGTCAGACTGACTGGCCTGCAGTTTCCTGGGTCACCCTTCAGTCTTGTGGAACCAAGAGGTCTGGAAGATGATGGACAAAGGCTCTGCCAAGCTGTCTAGAAAGTTCTTAGAGCACTCTTGGGTGCATACCATCTGACCCTGGGGATTTGTACTCATTCAGTGCAGCCAGGTGTTTCTCAACTGCCTCTCTGTCCATGTCTGCCAGCAGCCCGGATGCCGTGCCTTGCCTACTACCATCTCTAAATGGGCCTGTTTTTTTCTTCAGGGGAAAAACTGAAGCAAAATAGGCATTGAGCCTTTCTGGCAGTCTTGAAGCAGCGGCTGGACAAACACTGTTAGGGATGCTCTAGGCTGATCCTGCATTGAACAGGGGATTGGACTAGATGGACTTTATGGCCCCTTCAAATTTTGTGATTCTGCTTTCTCTCTGCCTTTTGTCAGGGGGTCTCCACTTTCACCCAACAGTGGGCCCATTGCCTCTTCTATCTTGCGTTTTCTTCAGAGGCAAGCCCTTGCCTCCATTTCTTTTTTTTTTAAAGATTTTATTGATTTTATCTATTTTCTACCATTACACGCTACTCACTATGCTAAATTTACCTTATACAGAGAATACTGTGTAAAATACTTACTTATATCAGGTTACAAAAAATTATAGAGCATTTAATAGAACCATGGTAAAAAACCCAATTACTTTGTTACTGTTTCCAATCAAGAAGCTATTTGGCAAGTATGCATAACCTTGAAGAAAACACTTAATAATACATCTTATAAATCATATTAGTGCATATGCTTAATATAGCGGTTTAACAATCATTTCTTCTTTTGTCCTCTTCTTGTCTTTCTAGTCTCAACTTGTGCTTTTGGAGCTGCTGCTCCTTTTTCCGAGTCTGATATCTCTTCTTCGCTCTTAGAGCTATCAAAACCATACATGCTTTCTTGCGAGGCCAGTGAGTCATCTGAGTCTCTCTCTGCTTTTTTTTCTTTGCCTTTTTCAAGGAATCTTTTCGCTTGATCAACAGAGTCAATCTTATATTTCTTGTCTAATGCTGAAGCTTAGTCCCTCTGGAGTATTCCAACGATATATAATTGACTCAGACTGAAGCCATGTCGTTAACTTCCTGTAGGCTTTTCTTCTTTTCCGTATTTCAAATGGTATGTCCTTCAAAACTTTAACCTCTTCTTGTATCTTCAGAACCGCTTTATTTGTGGCTTTTAACACCACATCTCTTGTAGATTTTTTGGAGAACCTTATCATGATTTCACCCGGCAGGCTTTTCTTTTTAATGTACTCTGGATAGGTCCTGTAGACCAGGGGTGGGCAATTGTTTTGGCTCGGGGGCCACTTTGTGGGAGTGGAGGTTAGCAGAGGGCCGCACCTTTTAAAATGATTGCATTCATTACTTAACTTTGCATTTCAGAAAAGATATAAATTGTATCATAAAAATCAATAAATATAAATTAAATAAAATAGTGGTCGTTTTATTCCATTTATTTATTGTGCTAATTTCATATTATCTATAGCTGCAAGCACATTTAATTTTAGAATCAGTTTAATGAGACAAATGTACCCTATCACACTTTTCTACAATTTTTTTGAAATCAGGAGTGAGATTGCTTGTTGAGATTGTTATCACAGCCTGCAAGTTAATGTCTGTCAAAGAGCATCTATATTTACCCTTGTTAATCTTCATGTCTTGGCGGGCCGCAAAAAACTCTGTGGCGGGCCGCATGTGGCCCACGGGCCGCCATTTGCCCACCCCTGCTGTAGACCATATCCATGTCGCTTTTTAATTCTTCTGCTTTCAAGCCTGTTAATGGCTCCAATGCTTCACTTATCAGTTTTTTAAGGTCTTCTCCGTTTTTTTCTGGTATGTTCTGAAGTCGTAGGAAGAAATTTGAGCGTTCCATCTGCAATTTCAAAATTGAATCATGATGAAGAGCCTTTTCTTTTTCTGCTTTTTGTAGCCTTGAGTCCTGATTTTTGACTGACATTTTGACCTCCATAAGGTCCCGCTGCAGCTTCTCCGTAGTTTTATTTGACTCCTTCAACTCCAGCTGCATTTTATCCATCTTCGTGTTGAGAGACGTCATTTGATCCACTAGAGGTCGCAATAACGAGGAGAACATAGCGCTCATCTCTGTGGTATCAACCTTTGAACTCGGGGCTGTACTTCCTAGTTTTGGGGAAGGTTTCGGTTTCGCCGCCATTGTTGAGACTGCGCTATTGTTTACAGTTAGATAAGGTGGACAAAAGAAGCGATTTTCTTAACGGCACTCGTATCGTTTTGAATGTTAGATCTTCAAGTACGCGATACCGCCATCTAGCAATTCATACAAGCTTTTCTTCCTTCAGTAACGCCGTGAAAAAGAGCCTCGTAAGTACGCTGATAATGGAAGGGGGGGGGGTTCACTCCGCCTGCCGCATTCCCCGCTAAGTTCTGCTTATTTTTACTTTGAGACTCACATTTTCACCTTGCGTATCAGGGAGCTTATGCTTCATCGCTTCATATTCTCTGCTGCCTCACGGATTGCGCTGCAGCCATTGCGGCTTCCACGATGGGGGAACCTATGGGGGTGATGAGGGGGATCTCGATCCCGCAGTCGCCACTGCAGGGAGAGATCCCCTCTCGTGCCACCCCAGGCAGAGCCCCCTCACTGGGGTCTCTGGGGGCTCGGCACCAGTCCGGAGCCCCTTCTTCCCATCGGGCACGGATCGCTTCCCCTGCTGGTGCGGTGAGAAGCGTCCGCCATTAATCGCAAGTCTTCCAGAAGTCCCCTTGCCTCCATTTCTTTAACATTTCCTTTTTCTCCCTTAGCACATCATGGAGTTCTCTGTTCAACCACATTGGCTTCTTGGATCCCCTGCCATGTTTCTTTCTTGTTTGAACAGCGATGGCTTGAGCTTGCAAGAGCTCCTGTTTTAGGAGATCCTGCCCTTCACTTGCTCCTTTCTCTTCCAGCAATCTTGCCCATGGAATGATTCTCACCATGAGAGCCAGTTTGGTATGAGAGGCAGTTTGGTGTAGTGGTTAGGAGAGCGGACTCTAATCTGGGAAAACTGGGTTTGATTCCCCACTCTTCCACATGCAGCTGCTGGCGTGACCTTGGGTCAGTTTTGGCTCTCTCAGCTGTTCTCTCACAAGCAGTTCTTGAAAGATCTCTCTCAGCCCCACCTACCTCACAGGGTGTTTGTTGTGGGGAGGGGAGGGGGAGGGGAAGGGAGATTGTAAGCCTCTGAGGCTCCTTCAGGTAGTGAGGGGTCGGGTATAAATCCAACCTCCTCTTCTTCTTCTTGCCTCTGTGTTTATTAAAGTCTGCCTTACTGAAATCTAACATACACATGTGGCTATGAACTTCTTTGGCCTCCCACAGCAAAAGAAACTCAAGCAGGACATGGTCGCTTCCTCCTAAGATCCCCACCACCTTCACCCCATCTACCACCTCTTGCCTGTTGGTCAATATTAAGTCGAGTACGACCAGCCCCTTGCAGCTGCCTCCACCATTTGATGAAGGAAGTTGTCCAGACCAGTCAGGAAGTTGTGTGACTGTGGACACTTTGCAGAGTTTGTCTCCCAGCACACGTCAGGGAAGCTGAAGTTACCCTTAACTACCAGGTCATGTTATTTGGATATCCCATCAAGCTGTTCAAGGAGGGCAGCATCCACCTCCTCATCCTGGTCAGGAGGTCTGTAGCAGAGTCCGCCCACAATACTGTTTGTCCTTCCTTCCCTTATCCTCACCCAGATATTATTATTATTATTTATTAAATTTCTACCCAGCCCTCCCAGCCAAAGCTGGCTCAGGGTGGCTTACTTTCCACTGAGCTGTTGTTGCCCTCCTCCTGCCGTATTTCCTGACAAACAAACCCTCTCCACACATACAGTGCCACTCCACCTCCTCTTTGACCCTTTCAGTTTTTCTTGAACAACTCATATCCATCCACTTCTACATTCCAGTCCTGGGAATCATCCCACCAAGTCTCTGTAATGCCTACTAAATCACACCCCTCCATCTGCATTAGAAGCTCCAGCTCTTCCTTCTTATTGCCCAAGCTTTGGGCATTGGTATAGAGGCACCTGAAGCCCTGTACCTTTGGCTCCATTAGACCCGGCCCTCCCAAGTGGGCCTCTGTTGTTTGCTCTCCTTCATTTAAATCCCCATGTTGGTCGTCTCCTTCCCCTTGTGGTGAGGAACATTGGGTAGAAGCATGCCCTCATTGCTCTAAGTTTACTAAGCAAACAAGAAAAAACAGGGTGGCCTGACTTCGCTCCCTCTTGTTGGAGGCATCTCTGCCCCCGGCTGTGGCTTCTGCCCTAACTCGACATCACCTCCCCCACCACTGAGGGGAGATTCGGTTGTCTCAGGGGGGTCCTCTGTCAACTGTTAAGAAGCTCCTGAAAGACCAGCCTTCAAAATGGTCATCGAGCTCAACTCCGTCGGCTCCAAAACCTTAAAAACCTAGACAACCACTGGCTTTGACTTTGACAGTAGAACCCCTGGTCATATCCGAAATATTGACATCCACTCCAGTAGCTTGACCAGCCAATGCTCCATCCACTGATTATCACTTGATGAAGCAAATGTCCTTGGCTCCAAGGACTTCTGGCTCCAATTAACTCTTCTTCAGAGCAACACTTACCACCACTGCCGCCCCCGGCCAACAGATGATCACCATCTCTTCTCAGTCTCCATCCATGTCCAGTTGCTCACCATCAGGGGATTCCCATCAGAACTGAACCCATTGCTTGGACTCAGGAGAGTTGCATTCGTCCTATACAGAAACGTCTGCTGACCGATGCATTCACCATAAGTCACAAAAGTCCTTCACGTGGATTATACCATTGCTATTCTTGGTCACCCTTGTCTTCTTGACACCAGCTCCACCACGAGTCTGGCCAGGAATGCTGCCCTTCAGCTTTAAGGTCACCCTCCACACATAACTGTCGGTCCCGATATCGTACCGATCAATCCTACCACACCAGGACTCATTCGTACTCCAAGTTTCCAAGCCTCTCTTATGGTAATTTGCATAATGACTTCCTGTACCGACGCTGACATTCTGCGTCTTATCCGCCAGAGTACCATCCATTACCATTGAGATTGCCTCACATAGGTTGGTCCCTACATCCCTTGGCACTGATGAGTTTCCATCACACTGAAGGCCCACTTGACCATTCGATCCTGACTTGAGTACTAATGCCCAACTGACATCACATGCAGTGTCGGGAACAACTGTCAGACCATCTGGCCCTTCCACTCTCCCGCCGGTATTGGAGATGCCCTGTTCTTCCTCCTTGGAACCGTCTCTCATGGGAACCAATCATTCTGACTCTGAAAACGATGATCCCATACTCACCATCCCTGAAGCCGAGATCACCAAGTCAGTCTCTGCCAGTTCAGACCCCATCAACAAGGACGTAGACTTTTCAGTTTCCTGGGTGGGGGGGCTGGGGCTGGGCCAGAGACATCACAGTCCATTGTCTCTGGTGGAGGCTCAGCACCTCCTGGAAAAGTTCGGGGGGGGGGGGGCTCCAGCTCCCCTGAAGTTGACACCTATGACCATCATCATGTATTTATAGTTAGGATTTTTGGCTCCAATCCTCCCTGGTTCTCACCACCTAGAACAACTTCATGTCACCTGCAAATTTAGCTACGTCACTGCTTACTCCCAACTCCAAATCATTAATATACAAGTTAAAAAGCATCAGACCAAGTATTGATCCCTGCGGTACCCCACTGGTTACCACCCTCCTCTGAGAAAATTGCCCATTTATATTCATTCTCTGTTTCCTATTTATTAGCCAGTTTTTGATTCACAAAAGGACTTGTCCTTTTATCCCGTGACTATTGAGCTTACTTAGGAGCCTTTGATGAGGGACTTTATCAAAAGCTTTCTGGAAGTTAAGGTAAACAACATCTGCTGGGTCCCTCTTGTCCATGTTTGTTCATCCCCTCAAAGAACACTAACAAGATTTTCCCTTACAGAACCCATGTTGAGTCTTCCTCAATAGATTTTGTTCCATCAGTGTGCCTACTAATTCTTTCCTTAATAACAGTTTTCCACCAACTTACCCGGTATCGATGCCAGACTGACTAGCCTGTAATTTCCCGGATCTCCTCCGGAACCCTTTTTGAAGATGGGAGTGACATTCGCTATCTTTCAGTCTTTAGGACTGGAGGGAGATTTTAATGAAAGATTACATATTTTTGTCAGGAGATCCACAAATGATCTCAGAAGAAAAAAAATCCAGTGGCTGGTTGAACAAGGCTGCTTGGAAACTGGAAGTGTTTGCCAGCATATTGTGTAAATGTGTTTAATTTCTGGAGCATATTTGCTGGGAAGAATTTGAAACTGGACTAGTTAGTTTGACACTGGAGCCGGTATTGGTACCAGGGGAGATCCTGAAATAAGCAAAACATATTATTCCCTAAATCTGTGTCTGTAAATTGGTTCCAGTCCAATCAGCCTCCCTTTTCCTTGCTCGATATTTCTGGGAACCATCATAATATTGCACAGCGGTGCGTTTCAAATAACCGCATTGTGCAAAGAAGTTTTGTGTGTGTTTTTGTCCAGTCTTAGGCCATTGCCCACCAGTGTTGTCATTTTCTGACAGCTTCAGAGATGTACCTATTCTGGGGTCCATGATGTGAACTTGGGCACGGAGGCAGGATTATAGGGAAGTGTGAGGCAATGAAAAGCAGGCTCATAAATAAGATAAGGAGCTGTTGAGCTATTGACTAGCCTGCCAGAAGCACTTCTTCCTTCCTTCCAGAGATGGAGAATCTGGAACCTTGTGGTCTTGCACTTTGGGGCAACACTGAATGCAATTCCAAGGAAGGGAACAGGCCTTTTTCCTTCCCGCTTGGTTCTTTGTTACTTCTTGAACAAACAGAACCAGGTGGCAGGAGAAAGCAGATCCTGCTTTAGAAGTGTTTGCTTTGAGTGGCCATTTTCTTTTTTTGCCAGGATGTTCAGGCATGGAGGTAAACATGACCAGTTTTGAATTGCAACTTGGGAAGGTCCGTGGTTGTTTGGGAGGGGTTCCTGGATGAGCTGCCTAGTTTGCATGTGGAGGTTGATCTCCCATACACAGTCTAGAAAAATGCCCTCCAGCAGATGCTGGCTGTCCTGGAGTCACCAGTCCTTACTGTGGGAGAAGAGGGAAGAAAAGGCTTGGATGGGAAACTGGCTCTGAGGTTTGAGAGTGAAGCTGCAGTCCCTCCGGGTCCTTGCCTGCTTGCCTGTTGGATGGTGGTGGTTAACCTCATACAAGTTAGAACTTCCGTTGGCAGCAGTGGGCTGCATCCACCAGCTCCGGTACTGCTGGTGAAGAGCTGGGGCTGCGGAAGGGTCCTGGTTCCTTGCAGCCCGAGCCAAAAGCCCTGCAGGAAATGGGCACCTCCCAGAGGCAGAAAAAGACCTCGAGCTGAAGCCTCCTCAGTCCAACACCGCTTGTTATCTCACTGTTCCTCAGGCTGGCTGCAAAGCTGGGCCAGTGAAAACAATCCTCAGGCAGTTTGCCTCTTGGTAACCAGAAATTTTTGGCCCAGGGGAGCCGACCTGCTGGGAGTCGTTCTCCAAGCAACGGCTTGAGTCTAAGTCCTCCTGCTGGGGAATGGCTCTTTGGCAAACAGAGACCCCTAATTATAGATGGAAGAGTTTCTGGTTTTGTTTTTCTTTCATCCTTACCCTGAGGCCTCTGCAACACAGCTCTGTCTCTGCTTGTGTGGAAAGAGAATTTTCCAGTTTTGCTTTGTAATAAGAACTCCTTTGGAATGAATCAACAAGTTAGCAGTAGAGGTCACTAGAACTTGGGTGAGTTGTCGGCTGGCTTGATTGGCCACTAGGTCATCAAGGCAGCTGCAGTTTTTCAAGAATCCCTCTAAGGGTTCCCCAGAGCCTTGCAATCTGCAGAGCATGCAGCAAAAAAGCAAAGGCTGGCCTTGCAGGACCATTTCCCAGGAATCCAAGTTGAGCTGCCTGCCCTCTGTGGGCACAGTTTGTTGCCGAGGGGATGCAACTGAAGAACAGATGCTCTAGGTGAGGTGGACTTGAGGCTGAGGAAGCTAATTTGGTACATTGGTGCTGCGTGAAAATGCCAGTCTTCTCACCCTAAATTAAATGCCTGGTGCACATGTGTGCCACTCTTGCAAAGTTACCAAGTTGGAAGGGTCGGGGGGCGGATTGGTGTACGTTGCTTGGAGAATCACAGTGAGCAAAATGACTTTTTCCCCCTCCTTCCCGTTTGATGGAATTGTGAGAGGGTTAGCTTCCTAAAGGAGAGGCACAAGTGTAAAAAACTGAATCAGAGAGAAGAAGAAACCAGAAATCCAGCTGGAGTTGGTCTAGCTGGTCACCTGGGTAGGACTTGCAGAAGGCAAGAAGAAGAGTTGGTTTTTATACCCTGCTTGTGTCTACCCTAAGGAGTCAGAGTGGCTAACAGTGGTCTTCCCCTCCTCTCCCCACAGCAGACGGTGAGGCAGGTGAGTCTGAGAGAGCTCCAAGAGAAGTGTGACTGGCCCAAGGTTGCCCAGCAGGCTTCATGTGGAGGAGGAGTGGGGAATCAAACGCTGGGCTGTGCGTCTGCCTGCCAGAATAACATCTACGGATTGGTGGTGTTTTTATTTATGTCACCCCCTGGTACAGGACTTCCCTTTGAGAACCTTAGAAATCAGTCTCATTAATGGAGCCAAGCCTGATCTGGCCACAGGGATCCGTGCTCTGATCCCATCCATGTCAGGTTACTACAATGGGCTCTGTGTGGGGGTGCCTTTGAGAACCACTCCGGAGCTTCAGCTGGTGCAGAGTGTGGTGGCCAGATGCTTGCCAGCAGCTAGATGCAGGGACTGTGTCACCCCAGTGCTGAAAGATCTGCACTGGCTTCCGGCTTCTTCCAGGGCACAACCTGAAGTGCTGGTTCTTACCTCTAAGTCCATAAATGCCTTGGGGCCAGGGACTTGAAGGTCCACCTCTTCCCATATTGTCCAGCTCACAAATTGAGGTTGTTTTAAACCCTGCTGTCTGTCTTCCCCATCATGTACGGCAGCCGGGGGGGGGGGGGAGATAACCAGAGGCAGGTGGTAGCACCTCACCATTGGAATGCCCCCCCCCCTTTGAGGCTCACCTGGTGCCTGCTTTTGTTTCTTTTCTTTTAGACACCAGGCCAAAGCATTTATCTTTACCCAGGCTTTTAGCTAAGCGGTTTTATCTTTTTTAGGTATTTTACCGTCTGCTCCTAGCCTGTTTCATCAATATCATTTTAGACTGCTGTTTTGTGTGTTTTTATGCCCTGGCTTCTTTTATTTGCATGTTTTTGTACTGACTTTATTGATATGTTTTTTATTCGTATTATTTGTGTTTATTGTCTTACTGTGGGTTTGGTTCTGTTTCATTGTTGTGAGTCACCTTGAGCAGGTTTGAAGCTGTGGCATACAGATTTTGTAAACAAATAAACAAAGTCTGGCTCATTGGATGCATGGATATGGGGCAATCGGTCCTGTGTGTGTGTGTGTGTGTGTGTGTGTGTGTGTGTGTGTGTCTTGCTGGAGGGTGGTGCTGGCAACTTCTGTTCTCACTGTCAGGGTGTGTGTGTGTGTGTGTGTGTGAGAGAGAGAGAGAGAGCATAAGCATGCATGAGCAAGATGAAGCAAAAGCCACATGGTCAAGACTAAATCTGCACAAAGTGGTCACTTCAGGGTGTCACTGAAGGGGCAGTCTCTTGTACTGGAGGGCATCATGGAAGTAGTCCCAAGGTTTTGCCATGGACAGAGAGCTGTGCTGGTGACCTGCGTCTCCCCGTGGGCTGATAAACAAGAGTGCTGTGAAGAGGGTGACTTTTTAAGGAGAGAGGACCTTTTCATGTGTTGCTGCTCTGTACCCTCTTTAAGTGTTGCACTGTTTGCTGGGAGATGAGTGGCAGATGACCAACAAATGCATGGCCAAGTTGCCCACTTACTTCCCTCAGGTAAAAGAACAACACAAGTGAAGAGAGGTGAGGTTGCCATCTGGACCGTCTTGTGTCATTCACACCTGTGAGGGAGGCACCTGCCTCTCAGGCAGTGATGTCTGGCACTCGCTGCTGAGGGAGGCACCCGTTGCTTTCCGTAAAAGTAAAGCTGCTCAGGTGGCGGGGAGGGGGAATGAATGGCTGTCTCCTCCCTCCCTCCCTCTGGCTGCTCAAACACAGAGAGACTCTATTCTGCCTTCGAGAGGGAAGTGTCCAGGAATGAAGAGAGCTTCCCTGCCCAGTGGAAGGTGTTGGTCAGCCAGGAGACATGGTTCCACATTGCCCTCAGTATTTAAACATTTTAAGCTGAAGCAAAAAGTCAAAGGGGTGCCACTTCCCCACATTATAGAAGAACACTGTTGTTGTTGTTGTTGTTTGAAGGCCTCACAGAGAAGAGATGTGGAACCCGGAGAGTGGGGCCACTGTGGCTGGGGGCCACGGGAAACAGGTTGCCTCATGCTGCTTCTTGGCAGCTCTGCCGTGTGCTGGGTTTGAGGCAGGCCTCATCACGCACAGCTTCGTTCCGTCCCAGCTCAGCCTGCCCATTCCGCCCTTCCGAGGAACAGTGCAATGCCCCGCTTTATTTTAGTGTGGAAAAAGACCGATGAAGGGAGTGCCAGAAACTTTTCCCTCTTCACACATTCATCACCACGGAGCCCCCTCTCCTCTGAAATCTGGGAGAAGAGCCTTTAGTGAAATCTAGGAGAGGAAACTCTAAGCCAGAGGACTGGTGTAGTTCAATAGTTCGAAAAAAATGGATTGATCTGCCTTTCTTCTGAGCATCTCCCAGCCTGCCCAGAGTGGCTGTCTCCTGGAAACCACGCTCTCATGTAGCCTTAGCTCTGTGTGTGTGTGTGTGTGTGTGTGTGTATGCGCGCACGCACACTGCCCACAAGAGTGTGAGGCTTCACTGCTTACTCCACACGCGTGTTTGCTTTCTGGCACGACCTGAGCTGGAGCATCTTCAGCAAGGCTATGATGAGCCAGCAGTGGGAAATAAACTTTGGAGTGCTGAACAAGTTTCATTTTCCTGTGAAGAGGGCTGGAGGAGATGAGGGGGCTTCCCTCTGCTGCTCTTATGGTGGGGCGGACAGGCGCCACCTGCGCAGCCCCCCTCCCCTGCTGTTGCTGAGTGGTTGGAGATTCCTGCCTGCCTGCCAGTTGCACAAGAAAGAAGGGGGGGGGGGTGCCTGCCGCCCGCCTGCCTCCGGGCTCAGGTCCCAGCCTGCTCAGTAGAGAGCTGCCGCTTCAAAGCTTGTCTGAGAGGAGGGTGGAGGAGGGAGGAGGAAATGGAACAGAAAGGGGGGGGCAGCTGGGGACTCTGCATTCTGTGGCGTGTTTGTGGCTTCTTCGCTTTGATCTCCTGCCAAGGAAACCTGGAAGGTCAGGCCAAGTTGCAGCTAAGCTACGGAGAGCAGAGTGCTATGGAATGCAGGAGCGGAGCTGCCGCCTCATGCGTCTGACTTCGGCTTCTCTGGGCCACCAGCAGACGGTGCTGCTTCCGAAGGGGGGGGGGCGCTGCATTTCTTTGATCTTGCTCGGCACTGGAAGGAGGGGGGGTGTCTGCACCACCATTTGTGGCCCTGTGTCAAGGAGCTTGTGCTGGAGCAAAAGGGTCAAAAAAGCAGTTGCTGTGAGGGAGAATTGGGCTGCCAGTGATTCTAGCCTGCTTGATCTCCCCACTCACCCCCAATCTGGAATGTATTTCTTTAAAATATTTTTCACCTACCTGTGTAGTGTGTATGGGGTGGGGGTCAGTATGAGCGTTAAGGTTTCTTAACTTTCTTCCCCAGCCAGTATTCAGGTGTGTCAGCCCTGTGCATGTTTTTTTTGGGGGGGGGGGGATTGGCTGTGACTGTGATGTTTTCTGGAGAAGGCCATAATATCTGTTTGGAACAAAGTTTGAGTCCAGTGGCATTTTTAGTTCTACCCACCTGAATCTATAATTTTTTGTGTGAAAATGGCTTGGCTGCACTGGGGTAAGCATGGGCATGGGGGCGAGGGATGCTGTACAGACACTGAAGGCTGCCCATTTTCCTTGGCAGAGTGTGGCTGGCAGTTACTGGTCTTTGACATAGGAGGACAGATAACAAAATTTGGCGCCAAAGTCCAAGGAGGGTCTTGTGTGAAAAACGGGTCTCTTCTGCTCTCATTTGGACCAAGGCTGACCTCTGGTGGCCACCCCAGAAGCATCCTGAGGAACCGATGTGAGGGCTTTCCTCCATGTTTGGCTGCAGCTGCCGCTGAGCAGAAGAAGAGCAAATGCAAGCTTAGGTCTGAAGTGAACTGGCACATGCCACATATGTCTTACCCTTCTCCCAGGGCCACCTCCCCGCCCCCACCCCAGTGCTTGCTCCACTAGCCTCCCTGCTGTTCTTCCTCCAGTTCTTGAAGGAGCCTGCTGGAGCCCACTCCTGTCTGGGTTGCACAAGCAGGCTAGGAGTGTAGGCCGGCAACAAGGTGATGCCTTCCTCTCCCCTCTTCTTGTAGGCCAAGCGGGCAGTGCAAAGAGGGGCCACAGCTGTCATATTTGACGTGTCTGAAAATCCAGATGCCATCGATCAGGTATGATCCCTAGATTGTGGATGTGGACCATGATGTTTGTACAGCTGTTCTTTTCCTGGTGGCAGTGGAACAAGAGATCGAGTGAGCGCTGCATCATGGGGGAGGAGGGAGGGAATATTAATAAAGAAAGCTGTGGGGTTAGTCCTTTGCCAACCTGTCTTCTTCAGTTTAGCGAAGAAAACAACTAAAGGGGGACGGGGTGGAGGTTTATACGACTATGCATGGTGTGGAGAAAGAATTCCCTCCCTCCCATTATACAAAAACATGGGGGATACCCAGTGAAGTTGATGGGTAGTAGATTCAGGGCACAGAAAAAACCCTTAGCTCTTCACACAACACATAATTAACTTGTGGAACTCCCTGCCACCAGATATTGTGGTGGCCACCAGCTCAGACCCCTTTTATAGGGCAGTAAACAGATTAATGGAGAATAGGCCCATCAGTGGCTGTTCAGCTTTCTGTGCAGTCCCACGTTGGGTCTGCGCTTGCGCAGGCCTGCTACTGGAGGCTCTCTTAAAGCTATTCTGCAATTTTTTTACCTCCCAAGGGGATCCCCTCCCCAGCAGAGCCCGCAAGAGGCTGTTTTCCCGCCTAATGTGCTCTGCAGGGAGGAGCTCCCCCTTTCCCTAAGCCCTTTCTTTGCCGCCGCTACCGAGTTTTTCCTCAAAGTTTCTCTTCTGGGCGCTCTCCTTGCTTGAGAGATGTCACGGAAGGCTTTGTTTTAAAAATGTACCCAGTGCGGTACAGAATTGACATGCTCAGAGGGACACCTTCTGTGCCTTCTCTGCTTGGACTAAGGCCCATAATACAGCCACGTGAAGATCTGCCTCCAGTTTACTCCGAAAGCTTGCTGAGATTGAGCAGTGCCCTTGAAGGCTTGTTCATGGGAGAAAGCGCTCTCTTGCTCCAGTAGCCGAGCTGCAAAAACTTCCACCCCCACAGAACGCTGCCTAAGAAATCAGCAGTTAGAACCGACCAACTTGCGAGTCCACCCTCGAACATCTCAGTTCCGGGGACAGAACTGAAGCATTGAGTCCGATCATCTGTTTGTTCATCTGAACGCTGTGTGTCGGAACCCCCACCAAAGAAGGCTTGTTCCAAGTCCAAACATAAGGAGAAACAATGTTCCAGTTCCAAGATGCTCCCGGAATTTAGTGACTCTTTGGTTCCAGTTAAGTCAGTGTCAGTTCCGACAGAACGGGAAGATCTTCGACGTGGTCTCTGTGATTCACACCATTGGGTTTCTGCGCCTGCGCTGAAACTCATCAGTATCTACAAAGCTAACAGATTTTCACGCCCAGCCACTCCGCGCATAAGCGGGCATCTGCGCGCATGCCCAGAGGAGCCGGGCGCGGACATCCCGCCAGTTCTCTTCTGACCGCCGCTCGGCTAACAGCCTTTCTCGTCGGTTCGTAGACTACTTCTTTAAAGCATCGGATTAATCGTTTCTTTGAACACTTGGACTGTTTTTGACCATTCTTCTTCTTACTGGATGTCGGCACCACCAACTTCGGCTCCTGTGCCCTTCGGGCTCCGAGCTTTTCTCCCCCCCCCCCCCCCCTCCGTTCTTCAGCCCTCACTGCATGGCTCAACGGTGGGGCTGCTTCAAGCGTTGCACCTCGTGTGGGAGCAAACTCGCTGCCCCCGACGGTCACTCGCTGTGTATACTTTGCCTAGGAGAGTCCCATCGACAAGAGTCCTGTGCACACTGCTCCAAGTTCTCAAATCAAACAAGGAAAAACAGAGCAGCTAGACTCAAGGTCGCGCTTCTAGAATCGGCTCTTCGCCTGTCCACCGCCTACGCGAGACCGATGGACTCAGCTACGCCCTCGACGGCGATCCCGATGTCGACTACATCGAAACCACCGCTAACGAAAGCGGCCTCCGACGTCGACCGACGTCCACCCAAGAGATCGAAGGTCCCACACTCCTCCTCTTCGACTCCTACAAAAAAGAAGAAAAAGGACAAGCCGGAGAAACGCAAGCAATGCCCGACCAGTAAGTCCCGCGATAAAGGCGAGGCCCGTGGCACTGCAGATCAGAGCTCCAGAACCTTGAGCACAGCTGCGCCCAGCCAAGGAGCCCTTCCCAATGACTCCTGCCCACCACCACCGCCGGAGATCATCCAGTTGCTGGACTCCCCTCTCAGGCCCACCGGCCCCGACTTGCCCGCGACGATCCTGCAAACCCAGGACTTCGCCGCGATGGAATACCAATACCCTCAAGGACACCGTTCACAACCGGGCTCTTCAAGATCGGGATCTCAACGCTCGCCTTCGCCGATAGATACAGAGGGTTCTCACCATCCAGAGTACGACACCCCTCCGCGAGACCCAGACGTCAGCCCTCCACCTCGACGTCCAGACCGCCCGCGAGAACCGCCCCACCCCCCGAGACCCCCCTTGGTCTCCACCAAGGTACGACTACCAGCAATGGGAACCTCGTGGGTATTACCCATATGGAGCATACCCGTTATCGACCACGATGCCATGGCTCTCCCCTACCCGCTCGGCGTGGGAGCACCAGCCTCGATACAGATCCAGGGCTCCTCGATGTTACTACCAAGACCCGGCTCCACGGCACCCTCCCACAGATTACAACACTCGACACAGAGATCGTCATCGATCCTGATCTCCCCCGTTGCCGATCTGGAGACCGATCCAGGCTCCACAACAGCCTCCAGCATCCACACCGGTCCCACCTCGACTGTCGACCTCGGTGGCCCCAGCCCAGCCTCCGCAACCACCTCCTCCGACCCCGCTATCGGTATCGGGTTCCTCCAAGGCCGACTCCGACCTGGATGCCTCTTCCACCCATAGCTCGCCACGACCATCTCCTAAGCCAGATACTTCTGATAATCTGCCGATCTCCCCCTCCGAAGATGTCTCTTCCTACGGGGACCTCATCAAGCGCATGGCTATGTCTTTGGGCATCCCCATCGCCCAACCGCCTCAGTCGGTGTCGGACCCTGTATTCGACATCGTCCAAATGGACACTTCACCATCCATAGCCCTGTCGCTCTCCTCGGTGCTCCTCCAAGCCACAAAGTCCCAATGGGACAAACCGGCCTTGGCTCCAGTTTCGTCTCGACGCCTGGATCATATGTATAAGCTCCAAGAGGATGGCATTGAATTCCTCGTTACTCATCCCAAACCGAACTCCATGGTGGTAAACTCCTCCACCAGATCTAAGAGGACCCATTCCACCCCACCGGACAAAGAGAGCCATCGCCTTGATGCGTTCGGCAGAAAGTTCTACTCGGCAGGAGCCCTGGGCATTAAGGCAGCCAACTACTTAGCCTGCATGGGCAGATATCAATATGCTCTTTGGGAACAAGTCTCAGACCTCACCCAAGCCCTGCCTGACGACAAGCGGCAAGTGCTGCGCAAGATCCAAAAAGAAGGCTTGCTCTTGGCCAAGCAGCAAGTCAACTCTGCAAAACACACGCTGAATGCCTCCTCTAAAACCATGTCCACAGCCATCGCCCTCAGAAGGCACTCCTGGCTCCGCAACACCTCACTCCTGCCAGACACCAGAACCCTGATCGAGGACCTCCCCTTTGACGGTCAAGATCTCTTCCACTCCACCACTGACACGGTCCTCCAAGACCTGGATAAAAGCATCAATGCATCCAGGACCCTTGGAGTATCTCCTTCTAGCTCCCGGCCGTTCAAGACACGTACTTGGTCAAGGCCTTGGTCCCGCCGCTCATCCACGAGAAGCTCCCCGGACCGCTCCTGGCACCCGAGACCCTCTCCCACTCAGCAGCGGCAGCCATACCAGGCTAAGCAGTGCCAGATGACAACCCAACCATCCGGCCGCCAGAAATTTACAAGGGGCCCCAAACAGGGCCTTTGACTCTTCCCCTTCCTCTACCCCACCTACGCGCCTAGCCCCCTTCCTCAAGGCATGGTGCGAAATCACTTCGGACGAGTGGGTCCTGTCGATTATAGCCACAGGCTATCGTTTCGAATTCACACACCTTCCCACAGGCCACACACTGGCAACCACCAGGTCCACCCCGGCCCTCCAAGCCGAAGTCACCACCTTACTGGGCAAAGATGCTATAGAACCAGTTCCACCATATCACCGTGGAAAAGGCTTCTTCTCCCGCTACTTTCAGATCCCAAAACGCGACGGGGGCACGAGACCCATCCTCGACCTTCGGAATCTCAACACTTTCGTCCAATACAGACGCTTCCGTATGGTCACCCTCCGCTCCTTCCTTCCCCTC
The DNA here is from genome assembly GCA_029233225.1 of Lepidodactylus listeri. Lineage (NCBI taxonomy): Eukaryota > Metazoa > Chordata > Lepidosauria > Squamata > Gekkonidae > Lepidodactylus > Lepidodactylus listeri. The sequence continues at coordinate 179,875 of JARCFY010000109.1, forward strand.
CTTCGCCGGGGCTCCTGGATGGCAACCGTCGACCTTCAGGACGCCTACTTCCACATCACCATAGCCCCCCAACACAGAAGGTTTCTCCGCTTCACTGTGGGAGACGACCACTTTCAATACAAAGCCCTCCCCTTTGGTCTCTCCACCGCACCCTGAGTTTTCACCAAAACCATGGTCGTAGTGGTGGCGCGCTTCCGTCTCCAGGGAATCACCATCTTCCCCTACTTGGACGACTGGCTTCTGGTGGCGGACTCGCCAGAGCTCCTAAGTCAACACATCGCTTGCACCCGAGCCCTCCTAGTACGTCTGGGCCTCAAGGTCAACGAGGAAAAATCACACCTCTGCCCTTCGCAACGAGTGCAATTCATCGGGGCCATTCTAGATTCAACTTCCTTGACAGCCTTCCTCCCGGAAGACAGAGCATCCGTCCTGGCAGCCCTGGCAAACCAGTCAGCACCCACCTGGCCACTTCCGCCCTCCTCCTCCAGCGCCTGTTAGGCCTCATGGCAGCCACGACAGCAGTCATCCCAGTAGCCAAACTACGCATGAGGCCCCTACAGCTCTGGTTCCTCAGCGTCTTCCACCCCAACCAGGATGCCCAGTCTACTCTGCTCACCCCACTACCCGGAGTCCGGAATTCGCTACTATGGTGGACGCACGACAGCAACCTCCTCCAAGGTGCGCCCTTCCACCTCCCTTCCCCCACCCGGACGCTCATTACGGATGCCTCCCGCTGGGGCTGGGGGGCTCATCTAGAAGGTCACATCACAGGAGGCCCATGGGACACGCTCCATCGTTCCAGACATATCAACTACCTGGAACTCCTAGCGGTCTTCCATGCTCTACACACGTTCTGCGACCTCCTTTGAGGCCACTCCATAGCGATCCTTTCCGACAATACGACAGCGGTCGCCTATATCAATCGGCAAGGGGGCACCGTGTCCCAATCGCTCTGCTGCCTCTCCCTCCGTTTGTGGAACTGGTGTCTGCTCAACGACATTCATCTCAGAGCCACACACATCCCAGGTTGCCAGAACACCAAAGCAGATCGGCTGAGCAGGGGACTGGTTTCCCCCCATGAATGGGAACTCTCAGACGAGCACCTCCTCCCAGTCTTTCAGCACTGGGGCACACCAGACATAGACGTGTTTGCCAACAAGACCAATGCCAAATGCCACAACTTCTGCTCTCGCGGGGCATGCACCCCTACTCCTTGGGAGACGGCCTTCTCTTCCCTTGGATGGACAACTTCTTATACCTCTTTCCCCCGCTCCCGCTTCTCACGCGAGTCATCTCAAAGATTCGAGCCGAGCAAGCAAACTGCATCCTCATAGCACCCCAGTGGCCACGCCAGCCGTCGTTCTCACCCCTACTGTCGCTCGCTCAAGGTCAGTTCATCCACTTTCCCCCCGACCCACATCTCCTAGGCATCTCCAACTCGCCACTCCAACACCACGACATCCCCCACTTGAAACTGACGGCATGGAGGCTTTTCCCACGGACTTCTCCTCCAGGGTAGCCAATGTCCTCCTCAACTCTCGGAAGCCATCAACCAGGACGTCCTATGCATACAAGTGGTCCAGATTCACTCGCTTTCTCCACGAGGACAACACCTCTCCCACCTCGGTGGGTTTGTCCCGCATCTTTGACTTCCTCCTCTCGCTAGCTGACTCAGGCTTGTCACACTCCTCAATCAGAGTCTACATGGCAGCCATCTCAGCATTCCACAACCGGGTAGATAATTTCATGGTGTTTGCACACCCCCTCTCCAAACGCTTTTTACGGGTACTACTCCACCTCTACCCGCTGTCTAAACCACCGGCACCCCTCTGGGATCTTCCCCTGGTACTGCGTCAGCTCACCAGGAAACCATTCGAGCCCCTATCGTCCTGTGATCTTAGACTCCTGACGTGGAAAACTGCGTTCTTGGTAGCCATCACGTCGGCTCGACGAGTGGGTGAAATCCTCGCCTTCCGGCACGATCCACCCTATCTCTCCTTTCCTCCGAACGGAGTACGTCTGCTCCCGGACATCACGTTTTTACCGAAAATACTCTGAGTTCCATTTACACTCCGAAGTCTTCTTACCGGACTTCTTTCCCAACTACTCCTCTGAGGAAGAGCGCTTGCTCCACATTCTAGATGTAAAACGTGCCATCCTCTTCTACCTCCAACGCACGAAAGCAATGAGGCGATCACCGCGTCTGTTCGTATCCTATGCCTCGGGGAGACTGGGAACCCAGATAACCTCCTGCAGACACTCATGATGGATAGTCGAACTCATCTCGTTATGTTACAAACTCGCCCGTACCCCTCTACCGGGTCCAGTAAAGGCGCATTCCACTCGGGCCGTTTCCACGTCCACGGCCTTCCTCAAAGGTGTTGCCCTGTCGGACATCTGCAAAGCCGCTACTTGGGCGTCTCCTAAAACCTTTATTCGGCACTACGCCCTTGATACCAGAGCATCGGACCGGACGGCCATGGGCAGACTGATCCTGTCAACTGCATCTCGCTGACCGCCGGCCTGCACCCACCTCCAGGTAGGACTTGCTCATTAATCTCCCAGTGGTGTGAATCACAGAGACCACGTCGAAGATAAACAGGTTGCTTACCTGTAACTGATGATCTTCGAGTGGTCATCTGTGTATTCACACCTCCCGCCCACCTTCCCCTCTGCGGCCAGGCGGAACCTGCTTCTACTAGTTGCAGCAGTCAGAAGGAACTGGCGGGATGTCCGTGCCCAGCTCCTCTGGGCATGCGTGCGGGTGCCCGCGCATGCGCGGAGCAGCTGGGTGCGAAAATCTGTTAGCTTTTTAGATACCGATGAGCTTCAGCACAGGCGCAGAAACCCAATGGTATGAATACACAGATGACCACTCGAAGATCATCAGTTACAGGTAAGCAACCTGTTTGAATCTCCCCACCACGAACGCCTTCCCGGCTCATTCATTCTCCGAAGGGGAATTGGAACCCGGCCAGGGTGCTTTGGTAGTTCCAGCCAGCTGTGCCTTTGCCTCCTTGGCAATGCTACCCTTATTATTTTCCATCTCCTGGATCTCAGGAATGGGATGACTGGCAGCTGCAAAAGGCACCTCTAGAACCGAGCCACCCCTCTTCATGGAGTCGTGACACCGTGGACTACCAGTTTGGTACCCGGCTGCAATTTCTCCTCACCCCCTTATGGGGCATTCAATTTTTGAGGAAGAGCAAGCTTAGAGGGCTGACTCTTCCTTCTGGTCTGGGTTCAGACTGACCAACCATCGGACCCGTCCCCTGATGACACTGAAGGGGACCCTGATCCAGTGTCACCCAATGAAGGTTTGAAGCTTGACTCAGAGCAAGTGATGTGAATGGCCAAATGGTTGGAGACCTCAAGGCAAGAGTTTAGGCAAGCTTTACGCTGAGTCACTGGGCATGATCACTTCCAGTATTCTGGAGGGTGTATTGCCAACATCCCCAAGGCCCTTTGGCAGAAACCAGCTAGCACGGCTGCCACATCCAGAAGAGCAGAGAATTTATACAGAGTGCAACACAAAGGTCATTCCTATTTATTTTGCCACCCTCCAGCTTCATCCCTCATAGCCAAATAGATGCAGGCAAAGCAGCGTATAGGTGAGCATTCCTCACCAGCTGATAGAGAGGAGCAAAAGATTGACACGTTTAGTAGAAAAGTCTATTATTCTCTGCTATCAACCTGCGTATTGCCAACTGTAGTGCAATTATGGCAGGATACCAGTTGTTCCTCTGGGGAAAGATGGCTGCTTATATAGAGCTTCTGCCTGAAGACAAGAAGCCTGTGGCTAAACTCCTGTTTTCACTGAAACTCACCCCACCTTCAAGGTAGTAAGGAGCTCTGTAGTCTCCCAGTGTGGGATTGCACAGAAGACTGAAGATGAAAACAACGTTGTGCTTACCCGTAACTGTTGTTCATCAAGGTGTCTTCTGTGCAGGCAGGCATTTCTTCCCACCTACCCCAACTTTCATTCATGACTCTTGCGGTGGCTCAGGAGGACTAAGGGAAAGGGGGAGCTCCTCCCTGAAGAGCACATGACCATCCTCTAGGGAGCTCTGCAGGGGAGGGGATCCCCTTAAAAGGTTAAAAAAATAATAATTCCAGAATAGCTGTAAGAGAACCTCCCTCCAGCAGCTGGCCTGCACAATTGCAGTCCCAACATATACCTGCACAAAAGACCTCAAGAAACTGAAGTTACAGGTAAGTGCAACACTGTTTTACTAATGGTGGCTAAATGGAACCTTATTGTATTCAGAGGCAATTAGTGGGAGTCCAAAACAGGCAGAGGCTTTGGCCTTAATGCCTTGCTTGTAGACTTTCCAGGAGTGGCCAGTTGGCCACTGTATGAAACGGGATCTTGCAATAGGTAAATTTGTTTGTCTGACCCAGCAAGGCTCCTTTTATGTTATGCCCTTGAATTTTTACCTGGAAGAAGCAGAACAAAGTTTGAATCCAGTGGCATTTTCAGGACCAACAAAGTTTTATCCAAGTTATAAGCTTTCATGTGCATGCACGCTTCTTCAGATATAGATACAGTGCTTGCACACAAAAGCTTATACCTTGAATTAAAACTTTGTTGTTCTTAAAGGTTCCCCTGGACTCAAACTTTGTTCTGCTATCTTCGCTGGAAGAAATGAGGCCAATTTGGGTGGAATTATTTGAGTGGGACTGAACTCTGCTAATTTTCTTTTAGTTGAACCAAGGCTTGGAAGACCCTCTGAAGAGACCAGTTGTTTATGTGAAGGGAGCTGATGCTATCAAACTGATGAATATTGTTAACAAACAGAAGGTCGCCCGGGCCAGGATTCAGCACCGGCCTCCACCGGTAAGGAATTAGGGCAGTGCTGGCTTTGAAGCATGCAGTTTCTTTTAGCAGATAGGTCGTTGGTCCCAGCTCCTTCTTTCCGAATGGGACTGGAAGTTGAGCACTTTGTCCATGTCATTTGCTGAATCTTTAGCAGGGTTTGGGGTTAAGCTCCCATCATCATACATGCCTATTGGATGGCACTATCAGTGGTCTTGTGGATGCCACGGTTGTAAAATCTGGGTTTCCCCCCACACACCTGAAGTCTTGCTGAGTTTGACAGCAATTTTCAAGGGATGGCCTCTTGCCGGTGTTATGTGGTCTGGAGGAGATGGTGGGATTTTGCCAGGTCGTAAGAACTTAATAAAATCAAACCGATTGTTTCACAGTAGAATGCTGTGGAAGGGTTCAACATTGCTCCCTCTGGCAGTGGATGGGAATAAGCCATTTTCCTTACATCTTTGAGGCCTCTAGATAGTTATAAACAAAGAGACTGTGACTAGTTGCAAAGCCCTAAAAACAAGGCTGTAGTGGGAGGAGCAGGCAAGATTTTCAGTGGGTTTGATGGATCAGTAGAACTGCTGCACATTCTGGCACAGGTCTGTGGAGTGAGTGCCAGAATTCCCAGTTAAGAGTCCGTAGGCCAGCCTGCCTCAGCTCCCGGGCTGTACCACAGAGGTAAGGAAAGAGCATTCTCTGTGCTTGCTCAAAGAATGTTGCTTTACTTTGGGGTAAAAATCCCCCATGTATTTTTTTTTGTATTTTTCAGATTTTTCTGCAAACCTGGGAGTGCCTCAAGTTTGCTGATAAATCTTTTTAGCTTCTATGTGGCCCCGAGCCACAGATGGAGATTTGCAGATGGAGCCATGGGTGGCTATTAGAATATAAACAAGTGGAGACCTGCAAGAAACTTGTGGGATGGTTATCCCATTCTTTACACCTTTACTTTCTCTCCTCTCCCCCTACTTCTCTCATAGTCTCTCCCTTCTGCCTCCCTTTTCTTACTCTTTACCTCTTCTCCATGCATGATACTTCCTCTGTCTGTCTGACCCATCATCATTCTCTTTGTTTTTCTGCCTCATCACTCTTTCTCTCTCTTTCTGCCCCCATCACTCTCCCAGCCTCCTGTCTGCTTCCTCCCTCAACCCGCACAGCAGCAGCAGCAGCGGTGGCGGAACTCCCAGTCACCCACCAGCTTCCTCTCCCCCCATAGCAACAGTGGCAGCTGTCTGGGAACCACAACGGATCTCTCAGCTACAGAGATCAATTCACCTTAGGGCTGTCATCTCCATGTTGGGAAATTCCTGGAGATTTGGGGGTGGAGCCTTTGGACAGTGAGGCTGGGGGAGGCAAGCAGCCTCAGCAGGGTATAATGCATAGAGTCAACTCTCCAAAGCAGCCATTTTATCCAGGGGAAGTGATCTCTATCACCTGGACAGCAGTTGCGATTCTGGGTGATCTCCAGCCCATACCTGGAGGCTAACAATGGTATTTCTCATGGAGGCAATGGCTGGTTTGGAGGGTGGAGTCTATGGCATTATACCGGTCTGAAGTTCTTCCCCCCTCAAAGCCCACCCTCCCCAGGCTCCATCCCTCAAATGTCCAGGAATTTTCTAACTTGGAGTTGGCAACCCTATTTCCTTCCTACCCAACAACCAACCTACCTTTATCTGCCTCTCTGTCTTCAGCTTTCCGTCTCCATCCCCCTCCCCCACAGCCTCTACTTACAAAAATTACAGTCTTTCTCCACAGTGGGGACCAAAGCAGCTTACATTATTCTCTCCTCCTTTTTATCTGCACAACAAACCTGTGAGGTTGGTTAGGCTGAAAGTGTGCAACTGGTCCAAAATCACCAAGTCAGCTTCCACTGCAAGATGGGGATCTGAACCTGGGTCTCACAGACCCTAATCTGAAGCTCTTACTGTTACTTCACACTGGCTTTCATAGGGTGCCTGCTGATGAACAATGAGTCATGAAAGTGAGATGACATCAAGTTGCTGCCAAGCCTGGGGTTGCCAGCAGCCAAGTGGGACCTGGAGACCCCCCCCAGAATTACAACTGAACTCTAGACAGCAGACATCGGTCTCTCTGCAGAAAATGTCTGCTTTGGAGGCTGGACTCGGTGGCATTATACTCAGCTGAGGCCTATCCCTTCCCCAAACCCAGCCCTCCTCCTTAGAGTCCACCACAAAACCTCTAGGAATTTCCCAGCCTGACTCTGGCAAGCCTGGCCCCAATGATCCCTCCCTGAAAGGCCAAAATAGGCTTGGAAAGGGCCCTGCTCCCTCCCCTGCCTTTTACTGACAGAAGACTCCCCATCCCCCTCCATTCTAATCTCTCACCATTGATGCCTGGAGTTAGATTCCTGCAGAGACCATTTCAAAAGGTATTGGGGGGAATTCAACCCTCCCCAAACATTTTTTTTTAAGTTTTTTGGATTTTTCTGCAGACCCAGGAAGTTCCCTGAGTCTGTAGAAAAAGCTGTTGGGGGAGAGTGAGCCCCCTGTTGGCAGAAATAAGTATCCACACAGAGAACAGAGTTTGGCTATTGAATTGGATTACAAGAAGCAGGATCCACGATACTGGGGGGGGGGGGGGAGTATTCTCAAAGGCTTCTGGCCTCCAGAAGCAGCTCCGCATTCAGGAGGAGGAAGCGGCCGCAGGTAAGCCTTCTCCCACCCCGCCTCCCAGCTGCCAGGCCTACCAAGTCTCCCCCGGCACCGGTGGCGAGGCCCGAGCAGCTCCCAGCTACCGGGCCTGCTGAGCCTCCCCCCATCCCTACAGCGGCGAGGCAGTTCCAAGTGTGTTCTCTTTGCATGCACAGGGAGCACTCTTTTACTTTTGGGGGAATTTAAGTATCCCCCATATAGTTTTTTCAGCTTTTCAGATTTTTATGCACACCTGGGGATTGCCCCAAGTGTGCAGGAAAATCTTTTGGCCCCCGATGTGCCCCTGATGTGTGGATTTAGATATCTGCGCAGAGGGAGCGTCTTGGCTATTAGATATATAGACAAGAAGTGGGACCTGCGATACTCGTTGGGGGGGGGAGTATTCCCCACAGCTCAGGACCTGCTGAAGCTGGAGGAGGAAGTGGCAGCAGGTGAGCCCTTCTCCCTTGAGCGGCAGCAAGGCCAGGCCGCCAAGCCCTTCTCCCTTTCCCCCCCAGCGGCGGTGGCAGCGAGGCTGGCCCACCAAGCTTTCTCCCCCTCCCACAGCGGCGGCCACAGCGAGGCCTGAGCAGCTCACAGCTGCCAGCCAGCCAGCCAGCCCACCCTTCTCTCCCCCCACCCCCGGCGGTGGTGGGAATGGACAGATCCCAGAGCGTTCTCTGAGCTTGTGCAGGGAACACTCTTTTACCTTTGGGGGGGATTTAAATATCCCCTGAATAATTTTTTTAACTTTTTGGATTTTTCTGCACACCTGGGGAGTTCCCCAAGTGTGCAGGAAAATCTCTTTTTCCCCCTAGGTGCCCCTGATGTGTGGATTTAGATATCCACATGCAGGGGGCACCTTGGCTGTTAGATATACAGATGATATGATATGATGCAAATTATACTTTGGGGGGGGTATAAGGTGAATTTTCAAAGATGAAACCCCCTTGCTTAGCTGAAGTGGGACAGTCCCCAGTGAAGCAGACTATAGAATCAATCCGGGCAAAGTCTGGTGGGCAGTTCCAGGGATTAGGCACCTATAGACAGTGCACCGTCTTGTGATGTATGTTGTAAGTGCGAAGAAGTTGGACACAGTGGAAATCAGAGGAAGATTTCCTTCTTTGCCATCAGAGGAAGATTTCCAGGATACGGAATTCCCTTACATCTGCAGCAACACTGGAAGACACAGTGAAGACACTGGCTCATTGCTCCCCAACCGTTTTGAGCCTGTGGGCACCTGTAGAATTCTGACAGTGTGGTGGGTGCAGGCACAAAACGGCGGCCTCAAGAGGCAGAGCCCGGTCCAGAGTGGCTGCTGCAGCTGGCCTTCAGTAACACTACGAAGATCCTTGTGCTGTTGTGGCGGCGGCTGCCAAAGCAACGTTTTTTTGTAATCTGCAGTCAGTCGAGTCTCCAGTGGCCAGTCAGAAGCCTTGCTTGGCAAATTCCACACCTGGTCCTGTCAGTTTTCCTAAACCACGTGGCAGGCGCCAGGAAAGGTGTTGGTGGGCACCCTGGTTCCCACAGGCTCTGCATTATGGACCCCTGCACTAGCTGTCATTATGGCCATGCTGCTGATGCTGAATCTCACTCTACGTTCAGTTTTAATGGGGCTCTTCTCGCCAGAGGAACGTGGGACTAAATACCAGTAGCTAGCCTCCTTGTGCTGTTTCAGTACTGGCCAGAGGAAAGGGGGGGGCCCTGTGCATGTGGAAACCCAGTGATTGTTATAGGAGTAGTTGCAGCATGCCTGCAGGTGTGACATTCCTATACCACAGCCATCTTGCTGCATCTTTCAGTTTTTGTTCCAGTTACTTGTGACATCCTGCCACCTTAACACTCTCTGCTTGTGTGAGTGTATCTTGCTGAGAACAGAAAGGAGCTAACACCTGCCTCTCACCCTCTCTCCCACCCAATCCCTTTCCATTCAAAGCAACCTACGGAATACTTCGATATGGGGATTTTCCTGGCCTTTTTTGTGGTGGTGTCCCTTGTTTGCCTTGTTCTTCTTGTCAAGATCAAATTGAAGCAGCGCCGCAGCCAGGTAAGAGTTGTGTTAGAACTTGGGAGGTGTTATCATGTCAAGAGCGCTCAGGGGGCCCTTCCTCTTAAGAGTGGGAAGCTTTGGGAAGGTATGCTCTGCGAGACTTCAACCTTTGTGAAGCTCTTCTGCAAACAGGAAGAGCAGACTGCCCTGTGATCTTGGCAACTGAAGGCAAAGTTCAGCAAGCCTGCAGTTGATGTTCATGGGTTGAGATCTCTTCCAAGAGAGCCTGGCCGACAGCTGTTCTTGGCCTTCTGAGGTGGGTCCTGGGTCTATATACAGTCTGCAGAATCTCAGATGTCTAATACTAGCCAACTTGGTGTTGGTGAGGAAAGGGGAAGAGAGGAGCCCCTAGCTTCTTCATTCCCTTCACCAGTGAGCAGTATAAGTAGTTTCCAGTGTACCGATGGAATCTTAGCCTGACCAGTGGGGGGAGCACCCAAGTTATGCCCATCCCCATTTGACAGGGTCAATGTTGTATCTTGTAAACTGCGGGGCCCCAGGCAATGGCACCTGTTTGTTGAGTGAGTCTGCATCCATGTTGCTTCTACTGTGTCGGCTGAGCAAGTGGTGGAGGGAGGCTCTTGACCTCACCTGCCCCGTGTGGTGACGCAGATTGGGAGTCTCTCAGCAATGCAGGCTGCCCTTCCGGGAGCATGCAATCTTCGACGTGGTCTCTGTGCTTCACATCCATGGGTTTCTGCACCTGCGCCGAAATCGATCAGTATCTGGAAAGCTAAATGGATTTTCCCACCCAGGGCCTCTGGGCATGCGCGAGGCCCCACCGCGCATGCCCAGAGGAGCCCGGATGTGGACATCCTGCCAGTTCTTTTCTGACCGCCGCGCAGCTAGCAACTATCTCGTCGTTCGGAACAGTACTTTGGAAAGCCTTCTTGTTTCTTTGAACTTTACGGACTGGACTTGACTTTGCCTTTCGGATTGTGGACTGGTACCTCTTTCGGACCTTAGCCTCTTGCGCAGGAGCGGGGATGGCCTTTCGGGGCTTGTCCCCTTCCACCGGCACCCCCCCCCCCCCAGTCTTCCCAGGATACTGCCTATCCTGCATGGCGCAGCATTGGGGGTGCTTCAAACGTTGTAAATCCTGCGGCAGCAAACTTGCAGCCCCAGACGGCCACTCTCTCTGTATCTTCTGCCTCGGAGAGACACACCGGCCCGAATCCTGCCTCCACTGTTCTAAGTTGTCTAATCAAACGAGAAAGAACATGGCAGCTCGCCTCAAAGTGGCACTGTTAGAAGCAGCTCTCCATCCCCGACCGCACACTGCCGCCGAGATGGAGTCTTCTGACTTGCCCTCCACCTCGACATGGAAACCGACGTCGGTGTCGAAGCCCGTATCGATGGTTACCTCGAAACCTCCGGTACCGAAGGCGGCCTCGGACTTTGGCGCCTCCACCAAGCGCCCTGCGCCCGGTCCCTCTTCTTCGTCCACTCCGACGAAGAAGAAAAAGAAAGATAAAGTGGACAAACGGCTTAAGAAAGCCACCTCCGGTAAGACACACGCTAAGGGCTCAGAATCGACACGTCCGCCACCCGAGGCCTCAGCACCGACACCGAAGGGACCGGCTGACCAGGCCTCCACCCAGCCTGGGATTATCCATCTCCTGGACTCCCCGATCCATGAGATCAATGTTGACCTTCTAGAACAGATCCTAGATACCCAAAAGTTTCCTGACTCCGGCTATCTAGCGGACCCGCTCGATCGCAACCGGTCCCAACAGGCTCCTCTCCGTCTCCTTCCCGGTCCATCTCATCGGGGAGAGAACCTGTTCAGCTGCAGCAAGACAGCCGTCGGCCACGAGAGGTCAGGTCTCCACGTCGACCGCACACCGATTACAGAACGGGGGAATACTATGCACACTACCACCTGGCCTCCTACTCCCCGGCGCATTGGGACCAATGCCCGGTGTATCAGTATGGGGCTCCCGCGATGTCCTCCGGCGCCCCATGGCTCCCTCCGACATCGCATCGATCTCGATCCCCAGTCTACTCTCGAACTGCTGAGACCTTATCTAGACCTCCACAGGAAGGTCATCGACAGCAGGACTTCCCTCGACCTCGATCGCCTTCACCTCCATGGCAGCCACGAGCGGGACACTCTTACCAACAGGTGGCCCCGCCTCCACTGATCCCGGCGGCGACACCTTCGCATCGTCCTGATGTCGATCTGGCCTCGCCTCCCTTGGACTCAGAGTCAACGGACGGTGACTTTGATGCAGAAACTTCATCTGTGCACAGTTCTCCACGGATACCCTCGCCAAAACTCGACTTGTCAGACAACTTGCCGATTTCCCCGTTGGAAGATGTCACCTCATATGGAGAACTTATCAAGCGTATGGCCCATTCCCTGGGAATTCCGGTAGTACAGCCAATGCCGGTGGTGTCCGACCCAGCCTTCGACATCGTCCAACGAGATACATCGACATCGGTTGCGCTCCCGATGTTTTCGGTATTGCTCCAAGCCACTAAATCCCAATGGGATAAACCATCATCGGCACCGATATCATCCCGCAGACTTGACCACATGTACCGTCTGCAGGAATCTGGAGTGGAGTTTCTCCTTAACCATCCCAAGCCTAACTCCATGGTGGTTTCCTCAGCTTTCAGGTTGAAGCGAACGCACTCTACCCCTCCGGATAGAGAGAGTAAAAAACCTGATACCTTCGGAAGGAGATTTTACTCCACAGGGGTCCTTGGTTTGAAAACAACCAATTACCTGGCATGCATGGGCGTTACCAGTATGCTTTCTGGGAACAGATCTCCGAATGTTTGAACTACCTCCCAGAGGAAAAGAAACTAGCGTTCTGGCAAGTATAGAAGGAGGGTCTTGTCCTAGCCAAGCAGCAGGTCAACTCGGCCAAGCATGCTCTTGACGCAGCGTCCAAAACCATGTTCTCTGCAGTGGCTCTCAGGCATCACTCCTGGCTGCGTACCACCACTCTACAACCTGACACAAGGTCTCTCATCGAAGACCTTCCATTTGACGGACAGGGCCTGTTCCACTACAGATGCTGTGTTACAAGACCTTGATAAAAGCATCAAGGCCTCCCACATGCTTGGGGTCTCCGCCCAGCCTCTTCAGCAGTACAAGCAACGCCAGTGGTCGCGTCCATGGTCCAGAAGGCCATCTGCGAGACCCTCGCCTGAAAGATCTTGGCGCCCACGGTCTTCTCCCACACACCAGAGACCAGCGTATTCTTCCAAAAAGAAATTCAGCTCCCCTCAGCAACAGGGACATCAGAAATTTTCATGCCCGCCTAAGCAGGCCTTTGACTCCTTACCTGCGCCCTCCCAGTCCACCCGCCTGGCCCCCTTCTTTCCGGCTTGGACGAGGATCACGTCAGATGCCTGGGTCCTGTCCATCATTCGCGAGGGCTACTTCATCAAACTGATTCAGACCCCCCCCCCCCCGATGCTCACCTGCACACCACCCTCCCCGTCACTGCTTCAGGAGGTGGATACTCTTTTAGCGAAGGGTGCCATAGAACCAATACCCTCCCACCAGATGGGGACCGGTTTCTTCTCCTGGTACTTCACTATTCCCAAACGCGATGGGGGCACACGGCCCATTCTGGACTTGCGCGACCTCAACCAGTACGTCACCTACAAGTGTTTCCGTATGGTCACCCTTCATTCCATTCTGCCCCTCTTTTGCAGAAACTCGTGGATGGCGACCCTAGATCTACAAGACACATATTTCCATCTCACCATCACTCCTGCACACAGGAGATTCCTGAGATTCGCCATAGGGACAGACCAGTACCAATACAGGGTCCTCCCGTTCGGCCTAGCCACTGCAACACGAGTCTTCACAAAGACCATGATAGTAATAGCCGCCTATCTGCGTCTCCAGGGTGTGAAAGTCTTCCCGTACATAGACGACTGGCTTCTAGTGGCGGATTCTCAGGACCTTCTCAGGGAGCACATAACTCTTACCCTCACCCTCCTTTCGGACCTCAGCCTCCAAATAAACCAGGAGAAATCGCATCTCGACCCTACTCAGTCAATCCAGTTCATTGGAGCGATCCTAGACTCCAGGTCACTACAAGCCTTCCTCCCAAACTACAGGGTCTCCCCCATTGTCTCCCTTGCATAACAGGTCAGGACCCAGCCCGCATCATCGGCACTCACCATTCAGCGTCTTCTGGGTTTGATAGCAGCGACCACTTCCACCCTCCGATTCGCAAAGTTGCGAATGAGGCCCCTCCAAATCTGGTTTGTGGCTTCCTTCCACCCACAGACGGACTCACAGTCCACCCCCCTGTGCCCTCCCCTGCCGGTCAGGACTTCCCTTGTTTGGTGGACACATTATCCCTTGTTTGGTGGACACGTTATTCCTTGTTATCCCTTGTTTGGTGGACATGTTATCCCTTGTTTGGTGGACACGTTATCTCGGTGCTCCCTTCCACCTCCCATCCCCCTCACTGACACTGACCACAGATGCCTCTCACTGGGGTTGGGGAGCGCATCTATTGGGCCACACCACAGGAGGTCCTTGGGACGAGTCCCTCTGCAGGAAACATATCAACTTCCTAGAAATGATGGCAGTGGCCTTCGCCCTCCAGGCGTTCCTCCCTATTATAGAGTCCAGGTGCATTGCAGTTCTCACAGACAACACCACTGTAGTGGCATATATCAACAAACTGGGTGGGACGGTCTCCCGCTCCCTGTGCAAATTGACCCTGCAGCTGTGGAACTTCTGCATCACCAAAAACATCTTTCTTTGGGCAATTCATATTCCAGGAGTCCAGAATACCAAGGCAGACCTCCTCAGCAGAGGAAAGTCCTGTCCCCACGATTGGGGACTCTCCCCCCAATACCTCCAACCACTTTTCGACCGTTGGGGGACTCCGGAGATAGACGTCTTCGCAGACCGGTTCAACACAAAATGTGCACGGTTCTGCTCTCAGGGAGGGAGAGACCCATCCTCGTTGGGCGACGGCCTATTTCCTTGGACACAAGGATTCCTATATCCTTTTCCCCCTCTGCCACTGCTACCCAAGGTGGTGAGAAAAATTCTGCAAGACGAAGCGAATTGTATCCTCATCGCCCCCTGGTGGCCGAGGCAGCCGTGGTTCCCAGTGCTTCTCTCCCTGGCGCGGAGCCATTACCTACATCTTCCAGCGGACCCGGATCCTATACATTGCCGGATCTCCGCTACGTCATCACGATGTGCCGCACCTCAAATTAACGGCGTGGAAGCTTTCCCTGAAACCTTCTCCAACAGAGTGCTGAATGTCCTTCTGAACTCCCGCAAGTTATCTACCAGACGCTCTTATGCTTACGAATCGACTCACTTTTCGGCCTCCCTGGAAGGAACTACAGTATCACCGACCTCTGCGGGCCTCCCAGCTATCTTCCAGTTCTTACTCTCACTAGCCGATTCCGGCCTCTCCCACTCCTCTTTGCGGGTCTACCTTGCGGCTATATTGGCGTTCCACAACCGGATAGATGCCTTTTCGGTGTTCGCACACCCTCTCTCCCGACAATTTCTTAAGGGACTCCTCCATCTCTACCCCCCACGAAAGAAACTGGTCCCCCTATGGGATCTCCCGTTGGTCCTGTGGCAATTGACCAGAAAGCCCTTCGAACCACTTTCAACCTGCAGCCTTCATCTTCTCTCCTGGAAGACGGCCTTCCTTGTGGCCGTCACATCGATGAGGAGGGTGGGAGAGATCCAAGCATTTAGACATGATCCTCCTTACCTTGCCTTTCTCCCCAACGGAGTTCGTTTAGTCCCGGACATTTCATTCCTCCCCAAGGTGTTATCGGACTTCCATTTACAAGCAGAACTCTTCCTACCTGATTTTTTCCCTAATTATTCTTGGGATGAAGAACGTCTATTACGCACCTGCCCGTCTAGGGTTACCTGTAACATCTCAGAGACTTTCACGCTGGATTGTGAAAATCATAAAGTTATGTTATCAACTAGCTCACACCCCGCTTCCGGGGCCCCTCCGAGCACATTCTACCAGAGCAATTGCCACCTCTGCGGCGTTCCTCAAAAGCGCTGCGCTCGTGGACATCTGCAGAGCAGCCACGTGGATCACGCCTAACACCTTCATAAGACATTATGCCATAGACACTCGGGCATCGACCCAGATGGAGATGGGCAGAGCTATCCTGACCACCACATCTCGCTGACAGCCCGGCTGCACCCTCCTCCAGTGAGTCACTGCTCGCTAATCTCCATGGGTGTGAAGCACAGAGACCACGTCGCAGATAGACAGGTTGCTTACCTGTAACTGATGATCTTCGAGTGGTCATCTGTGGATTCACACTGCCCTCCCAACCTTCCCCGCTGCTGCCGGGCCATCTCCCTTTCCTGATGGTGGCGGCCAGAAGGAACTGGCGGGATGTCCACACCCGGGCTCCTCTGGGCATGCGCGGTGGGGCCTCGCACATGCCCGGAGGCCCTGGGCAGGAAAATCCATTTAGCTTTCCAGATACCAATCGATTTCGGCACAGGCACAGAAACCCATGGGTGTGAATGCACAGATGACCACTCGAAGATCATCAGTTACAGGTAAGCAACCTGTCTTTCCTACAGCAGGGCTGCTTCAGTTGCTGCATTTTGCATCGGTTCATCTCTCCCGTCCCCCTCCCCACCCCTGGCAGTGGACATGACTGTCACTAGTAGTCACATCTGTTGTCCTTGAGCCTCTGCCACTTGAGTGTTGATGCTGGACTAAGAAGATGGCATGTAGTCATTCTGCTGCCTTTGAGTAAATTCCTTGTTTTGTCTATCGCAGAGTTCCATGAACAGGCTGGCTGTGCAGGTGCTGGAAAAGATGGAGACACGGAAGTTCAAATCCAAGCTGAAAGGGCACTCTGAAGAGAGCTGCGGAGCTCTGGATACACTCAGCAGCAGCTCCACCTCTGACTGTGCCATTTGCCTGGAGAAATACGTTGACGGGGAGGTGCGAGGGCTGTTTTGTTGTTGTTCTCGTTGTTGGAGGAAGGAGCGCCTCCTCCAGGGCCATCTTGAGGGTCCTCTTGGATACAGAGGGGCAGAGGGTGGGTCGTGCATTTTGCTGGCAGGAAGAGCTGGTGTTCTGTCTAGCACAGCATGAGGAGTGTGCTGTTGCCCCTCTCCTCTGGTGGGTGTAGAGACAGTCTTTCCCTGGCAGCCGAAGTGAAGGTCTGTTTTGGAGAGGGCGGGTTGTCTCTTTTTGCTGCTTTGGTTTCCCTGGCAGGGGGAGATGTGTCAGCCTTCTCCATCCCATTTTCAGCTCTCCAGGGAGCTCTTTGCTGAGCCTGTGACATGAACAGCTGCAAAGCTCACCGGCATGTCAGACTGGAATCATAGCTAGCATATGGCTGAACTGGTCAGAGATGAAGCTGTCAGCCAGCTAGACCGCAGCGCTGCCTGGTCAGGCACAGGCCCTGCTTCTCTCTCTGGGGATGCCCAGTGGTGACTGGGGTTGGTGGGAGAACAACACTGGAGAAGGCTGAGAGTAGCGTCCTTTGACGGTTCCTTCTGCTGATGTCCCCTTTTGCCTTGACAGGAGCTGCGAGTGATTCCTTGTGCTCACCGGTTCCACAGGAAGTGCGTGGACCCGTGGCTTCTCCAGCATCACACGTGCCCACATTGTCGTCACAACATCATAGGTGAGTCCACAGCTTTGAATGGCTCTCTGGGAAATCTTTGGTAACTTAATGGTAAGATGCTGCAGCTGTGCTCACGCTGCCTGTGTTCCTAGGGAAATGGGGGAGCAGGCCATTCATTGGCATAGGGAAACTGCTCCTTCTTCCGCCTCTGCAAAGTGGGTGCGCGAGTGTGTGTGCGCGCACTTGCAAAGCTGGGTAGGTAGGAGGGGCAATTGCAGCTCCCAAGAGGGAGAGGACTTGTTCAAAGTCTTGGAAATGCTTCTAAAAGCAGATTGTGTAGTCTAGCTTGTACCCTACAGTGAAATTAAATAAATGTTCAGTATGGCTTTCAAAAAACAAAACCAACAGATATATCAAAACCAAAAAACATGAACATTGGGAGAATTCTTCACGGAGGCTGTGTGGCTTCTTGGACATTCTTTGCCAGCAGGACAATGTCTGCCCCGTGGGCTGCGGGGTGGGGCTGGGGGTCCTGTGGAAAGCAATTATTCTAGAGTCTGTGTTTTCTTTCTGACATTTTGAACTCAACAATGTCTTTCTGTACAGAGCAAAAGAAAGGATCCCCAGGACAGATGTGTGAGGAGTTTGCTGACCAGATCCGCAGTCGGCAGCAGCAGCAGCGGCCTATGATCCTTCCGGTCCATTACCCTGGCCGAGTTCACAGAACCAGTCAAGTCACTGCCTACCCAACCCGGACTAGCATGGATCACCACGGGAACCCTATCACAGTCCTGACGGTGGACCGGCATGGGGAGGCCCCCGCCTTCATCCGAAGCTACCAGCCCATCCACTTGGATCACGCTTTGAGCACCCATCCTTGTGGAGTGGAGCACAGGGCGTACCCCGCAGCACACCCCTTCCGGAAGCCCAAGTTCAGTGGCCATAACTTTTCCAAACCTGCTTGTTTCTCGCAGTATGGAACCATGTTCCAGCACTACTATTTCCAAGGCCTGAGCTACCCAGAGCAGAATGGACAGCTTCCCCTGGGCGTGGCTGCCAAGGGCCCTGCTCGTGCCTTCCAGCCTGCGAGCAGCAGGCTTTTCCCTCCGGTGGTCCATGTGGCCCCCTCATCCCACCTAGAGAGTAGCACCGCTTCTAGCTTCAGCTGTTACCATGGCCACCGTTCCGTGTGCAGTGGCTACCTGGCTGATTGTCCGGGCAGTGACAGCAGCAGCAGCAGCTCTGCCCAGTGCCGCTGCTCCTCCAGTGACTCCGTGGTAGACTGCACGGAGGTGAGCAACCAGGGCGTCTACGGGAGCTGCTCCACCTTTCGCAGCTCTCTGAGCAGTGACTATGACCCATACATCTACCGCAGCAAAAGCCCCTGCCGAGGAAGTGATGGGGGTGGGGTGAGCAGGGGGACCGTGGTTCTTGTCGAAGGCCTCCATTCATCCCGCCTGGCCGGGGGTGAGGGCTTCCCTGTGCCGGCTGTCTCTGCAGGGGACCAGCTTTCGGACTGCAGCCTAGAGATGAATTATAGCAGCAGCTCCTCACTGGAACACAGGGAGCCACCCGGCACAGTCTCGGAGGGTGGCCTTGAAGCCCTCTCTGGGGCAGCTGGGGAGCCGAGCCAGACCTGCAGAGGAGAAGGGGCTCAGGAGCAAGCCTGTGCCTGCCGCCAGGAGTCCACAGGCAGGCTGGCAGAGTGCAGCACGCTTCTCCTGGGGCCGTCATTTTGGACAGGATGTGGCCCTGGGCAAGAGCCTCCAGCAGGGAGAAACCAGGGCTTGTACAGTATTCGGACAGAAGGGGGGGAATGTGAGGCCTTGCCTTGTTGCTTCTATGAAGAGAAGCAGGTGGCCAGCAGCAGCAGCCCTAGCCAAGCTGCCTGCTACGCAGAGGACTACTCCGTCAATGTTCAGTATGTATATGCTGAGGACTCCTTGCCGAGCTGCTACACAGGCAGGGTGTGTGACCTGGGCCAGCGGATCACCATCATTCCCGAAGACAGAGACTGTGAGCCAGCTGTGCCCGTGGAGGGCCAAGGAGGCAGCAACCCTTGGGAGGGGCCGTGTGAGAGGGACACTTTCGGGCTTCGGCTAGCTCCTGGGGAGGTGCACAGCGAGCAGGAAGAGGAGTTGTGCTTCCAGCCAATGGACTTTCTGCAGAAGGAGGCCCGGGGGCTCTTTGCGAGCCCTGCCCGGAGTTGTTCGGAGGCCACAGTGTTGGTAGTGGGCACCCAGATGTCAGGTAAGCAGGGCAGACCCAGCATGTGGTTGGGGGGAAGGGGAGGAGTCTGTGAGAGAGTGAGTGACCTATCCTGCATCTGTTCTGGCCATGACAGGCACTGCTGGGGGAGGGACAGATGAGGCACTGGGGAGTTTCGGGTGGGCTGATGGGGAGCTCAGAAAGGTGGACCTTTCAGACATCCAGAACTGACTGCTCTGAATGTTAACATTGCTGTCATTTGGGTATCCCTGAGAGTGCCATATATGTGGTGGTGGCGGTGGTGGGTTGGGCATAATTTTTTAAAAAATTTGTCCCTGTGCAAATGCAGAATATATGGGGGTGGCAGAGGTGAAGAAACACACGGCACAGCAGCCAAAGGAGCGGGAGGCAAGTGGAGATCCCAGCCCTGGTGATGGGGCCCTGCCTGGCTTCCCAAGGCTGTTCTGGTCTCCACGACCCAAGCAGAAGTGTACAGCAGTGTCTTTTCAGCACTGTACATCCCATGATGAAAAACCATCCATCGATTGATGTAGGCATTTGCTTTGAAAATTGGACTGCATGTCACCTCCCTGTACGGTTAAGTTTATTGAGCAGAGAATGGAGGCGGGTTTTAGCATGGATTGTAATGGCCTATCAGCAGATTGGTTTTGTTGGCTGCTTGTTACTTGTTGGCTTCAGCAGGATGGCTATGTTGGCCTGTCTTCTTCTGACCCCATTTTGTCATTTCAGATTGCTCTTCCATAGAGAGATGTCCGGCTGGGGACTAACCTGAAGAGGAACCACCAGTTTGGAGGACTCTCCATTCCTGCTGGACTTCCAGACTGTTCTTAGCTTTGGCTAACTCACAGCAGTTGTCAATGGAGAAGGCTGTGTGCCATCTCCCCAGCGGAAGTCGGGGTACTGGGCGTGAGCTTGCCCAGGGCAGACTTGGTGCCACATGGCTGTTTGATGCAAAGTGTTCTTTAGAGACAGACCACTGCTCCGCCTGTGGCTGCAGGACAGAACCCCTGGCACCCAGGGTAACTCAGCCACGCCATGTAGCGAGATTGCTCTCCTGTTTGGGGGGGGGGGGGATGGGGGGAGGGAATCTGGACTGCCTTAGAAACAAAGAGCACTTTGAAGCAGGATTTGCCCAAAGGGTACGAGTTGGCCGAGTCCTTAGTGTCTGCTCTTCCATCCTTGCAACAAACCCAGCCCCGGTGGTGGGGACTGGGGAAATAGCTGCTCTTCTGAAGCCGGGGGGGGGGGGGGGGGGGAGAGATCGGTCCGCCTGCTGCCAGTGGAGGGATGGGCCAGATTCCTCGTCCCCAGGCCAGGGCTCCGGTCACTGGATGCAGCTAGCTTAAAGGCAACGGCCTGCTTCTGTGGGAGCGATTCTGCTGAGAGGAAAACAAGGTGTAGGATCGGATGGGAAGTGTGCTGGATGTTTCCCGTGTGTGTGTGTGTGTGTGTGTGTGTGTGTGTGTGTGTAGGGACCTGTGCTTACTGCCCTTGGTCTGCTGCTGGAACACTTGGTGCCCATGGCTCCGAGAGGCCTTTGCCCTGTGCCTGCTGGCCTGCATTTGGGCCCGGGGGGGGGGGCTTCCTCCCCTCCCCTTTCCTCCCTGGCTGAGCATTATCACTTTCATGCCTGTTATCACTGACTGCCAGCTGTTAAGCGTTTCCTATGGAAACAATGGCTTCTGACTCGCACAGGCCATTGCCATGTGATTCCAGATGGCACCCATTCTGTATGGCCAGGACTCTGACAAATGGCGCTGTTTGCCGTGTGTGGCTGCACATACACAGTCTGTGCTTCTAGACTTCTTCTCATGTGTCATTAGTGTTCCGCAGGACTGCTGAAGTGTACACATGGTGGGAAAAGTCTATTCTAAATGGAATGTGCCTGGAATCTGTCGTCCCGTTCCCCCCCCCACCACCACCACCTCCGTATTAATGTAGTAGAACTGTGGCCTTGTGATGCATTTACTGGGTGAAATTTGAGCAGCAGCCTGGAACAGAGGGTTCGGTAGGACCCAAAAGCTTGCACAGTGTTTTGCGTCATTGGGATGGGCCCTCAGTAAAAGGTGGTCTTAGACTTCTGGGTTTTGCATGGGCCAGTACGGCTGTTTACAGCATTTACTTGATTTTGTACCCAGCTAATGGGGGAAATTGAGAGTTTCAGTGATTAAATTGAAAAGACCCCATTGTGTTCACCTCATTCTGTATTTACTTAACTACATATAGAGAAGGCAATATTTACAAGATGTGGGACCCGTTAGTCTCTTTTCTCTCTGAGAGGGACAGAGGTTAGGGTGAGGCAGAATGAGAAGACTTGTCATTTCCTACATCTTGCTTTCTCAGCAGAGGAGTCACTCCAAGACAGAAGGCTACCTTGCCACTGCTGGCTCCGCGAAAGAAAGCTGGGGAGTGGGTGGGAGTGGGAGCACCTGTTCAGCTGAGCCCCTTGCATCAGAAAACAGAAATTGGCTGCCTGGGAGGCTTGGGAGGGCTGTGCGCTTGAACAGCTCAATAGCAGAATCTCTCTCTGTCTGTCACTTCTCTTCCTTTTGTTTTCCTTCATCCTCCATTGTAATTTCTTGCGCTGTACCTTCTTTGCCTTCCCAGCCTTGGTGTGTCTGGTGTTTCCATGTCTGCCGCTTCTTCAGGGCAAAGGTGTCTGTAACGGTCAGTACAGTAGATTAGCCATTTCTACTCCCGAAGGCCTTTCTATTAAAGTAACAATTGCCATTTTGTTGGGCTCATGAGGCACTACTTTAAAAGAATTTTTTTTTATACAATGAAACTATTCTGTAGCACTTAAACCATTTTGTATAAAGTTTACTGTAAAGACTTGTAATATGGCTAAAGGGCTCTTTCTCCATTACCCTTTTTAACGTTTCTAAGGCTAGAAAACAACTTGATGTATATTCTGTATATGTATAGCAGCACATTTCATTTATGGAAAGATGTTCTCAGAATATTTATTTACTAATATATTTATCTTAAGCCATGTCCTATGTTGACCGTGTGATATTGTCTAAATAATAATTGAAAATCACTAACAGAAAGCCCTGTAAATACACAGTAATTGCACACAAAGATTTTACAATGTTTGCCGACCAAAAAGTGATTTTTAAAATAAGTTGTAGCTCTCTACAGTTTTGTAACAAAGTGTACAAATGTCTGTTTAAAAAACAAATACAGTTTTATTGTCTAATTTGGCAACTGTCATCCTTTTTGGGTTCGGGAGAGGGGAAAGGGTGGACCACTTCAAGTGTCAGCAGGTAATAGTCGTGTAAGAAACTGAGTCCTCAGAGAGGCAAAAGCAGTGCCAAGCAGCCGTCTCCCTGGCCTGCAGAGGAAGCACCTTCCGCCCAGGCCCAGAGCTGCTCAAGGGCGACTTTGGCCATGGCCTTTGAAGTGACCCAGTTTCCTGAGCTTACTTTGAATGCACACGGGAGCAGAGCACGGTAAGTTGGCTAGGTGAGCATGCTAGTGGTGAAGTTTGCGGCATGCCTAACTGGACTAAACTTTTGACCATTCTGTCCATTAAAAACAGGAGTCGTATTAGCATTTTAAAGTAAGAGGGTTTTATAGTCCTAAATCTGAGAGAGAGTACATTTACAACTGGGAGCTAGTAATAGGGTTTGTTTGTTTGTAGAAGTCACCATACAAAATATAATTGGGGGAAAGTGCTGCATGTATCCTGCTGCCTGAAGGATGTTCCCAAAGCCAGAAAGTTGGTCCACTCATTACACCAAAGGGAGAGGTCCTGGAGTTTCTCCTGCAGTTGTAGCAGTCTGAGGGAATAAAGAGGAGCTTCCTACAAAATATAAACTCCAGAGCAGTTTTTCTAACCCACATACTCATTTTCACCAGCCAGCCTGGTGGGTTGGTGGGGAACAGGAGCCACTGCTGACCCCCACCACCCCCGGGGAAGCAGTGCATGGCTGGGTGGTGTTGGCCAGCAAGGCACTGCAAAGTGCTCTTATGGATTTTAATATTCATAAGTTTGAACTTGATTGCTGTGCTTTAAGGACTACAGGCATTCTCCATTGCTAGGAGAAGCTCCAGTCCACTCCAGGAGGCTGGCAACCTCTATGGTTCACTAAGACAGAAGCAAGGACCCCTTGCAATAAGGGTTCTTTCTGTTACATCGCGCTGGTCAACCCCTGCCCCCTCCAACATACCTGCACGGATTATGCTAAGTGAGGTTACCTGGCAACTAATCTTCAGCCCATCAAGTGGCCAGCTAGGGCCATTAAAGAGACAATAGAATGGCCCCAGTGAATCATCGGACTTTGCCCAGGTGTCAGTTCCTGTTTAGACTTTAGTGTTGCAATATTGGCCACCCCTCTGCATCCCCTCCTCTTTTTACTTTGACCAATGGTAGGGTTTGTAGGGACAGACCACCTGAAAGGTGTGTCAAGGGGATGTGGTTAGCGCAGTCCGCCCCCCCAAGACCACCTAATAAAAGACCTTGCACAGCAGGCAATTGGTCTCTTGAGCTTCCACAACCCCTATCTACTTTTTTTATACCTCTCAGGTCCCACTTGCTATCTCAGTACCCTCCCTCCATCTTTAATCTCTGGTCTGCGCAGACAGAGAAAAGGTGTGTTTCTGCAGGTTCAGAGCACACACACCCCATTTTCCTTTTTAAACCCCTCTAATCTCCTGTTGGAACAAGGACCCATCTCCAGGATAGGTAAAGTATCACCCATCAATGAAACTCCTGCTAATCCAACAGTGCTATTTTCTATCTAAATTTCCTTAGACCTGTGTGTGTGTGTGTGAGATTCTGTTTTGTGTATGCTTGAACAACATTTTATAGTAAACATCATTTAAAAGGATTCCTGCCTCAGTGCCTCTTTCCTGGAGAACTCCCAGGAGGGGTGGGACCCTGGTATAGTGTGAGGCTTCTGTACTAACAGCAAATGATCAGGCCTTTGTTGATTAAAACATAGTCCTTTATTCAGATACTGGAACAGGTCTTGATGTTTGTTAGAGATACCATACAAAGGAGGCTGGGGGTTAATATACCTGCCAGCATGCAGGTTCAAACTTATACCACCAATCAGCATACAAGGAAAAGTGCGGGAAGACTTAAGGGCCCGTTTGTTCCCACCGTAGGTGTGAAAGGCATAAACATTTCTCCTTTTGGCCTGTGTGATCCAGATGTGCTAAGTCCTAGGCATAACATTCCATCCATGACAATAAAATAACCTTCAAGGCTAGGAGCCTGCAGATAATGTCCTGGGAGCCTGGAGCGAACAAAGGGGGAGGGCACAGGAACAAGATACTCGGTGTTTACATGACGTGATGGAGTGCCTGAACCCACCTCCTGCCTGAAAGTAACATTAAGCAGACAAACCATTGACACAAAGGAGGCAGTAAAACTTATGGTAGATAACAACTACAAAGAAAACGAAAGGAGACACTAGAGCATTCCTTAGTAACATATATCTATGTCAGATTCAAAGAGAGAATGAAACATTCAGCAATAGAGAAATCATTGTGCACACAGAGCAGAATCTGACTTATAGTTGGCTGTGAACCGGTAATTTGCCAATTGCTCATCTTAAATTAAAGCAATTCGGCTAACAGTGGTGAAGGGGAGCCAGGAGCTGCTCCCCCACCCCTGCTCACTGCCAAGCAGCAGAGGGGAGGACAAGCAGGCAGGGGAGGAAAGAGAGCTGCCGATTCCCCCTCCCCACCATCCTGTGCCCTTTGGAGGGGAGGCAATGCAGGGGAGGAAGGAAATGCCAATTCTGCCCCAGGAGCTGGTGAATGAGTGGGTGAGCTGGGCAGGGGGGAGGATGGGATTCGCCACCCCACCTCCACAAGTCTCACTGGTCTCCGCTTGTCAGTATATTTAGTTTCCATGATGAAGTTTGTCAGTACTTAAGTTTGGAACAATGGACAGACAAGATCACCAACAGTCTCAAATAATGGTTTCCAGACTAAAATAGCATTAAAAGATCAACCCCTTAATTAAAAGCCTGGGTGAACAGAAATGTTTTGGCTTGATATCTTAAAAGAAAGCAGTCTATAGGCCAGGTGAGCCTCAAGGTGCCACTACTGAAAAAGTCTGTCCCTGTTTGCCACCCACCTCACCTCAAGGCCGGGGCATAGAGAGCACGGCTAGTGGGGCGGATCCTCACTGTTGTTTTGAATAGAATGCACATTAAACTCCTTTGCTTAAAAGCCACACATAGCTCTCCTTGGTGAACCTAAGCAGCAGGATTTTAGGGAGAGTAATTTAATCTCGGCGTGGTAGTAGATGTCTCAGAAAGTGTTTTGGAGAAGACTCTCTTGAGGGGCATGAACCTCCTCCCTGGCAGTTCTCTCTTGCTCTCTTGCTTTTCACTTCCTTGAAGTAAGCAACACTTGCTAGAAGTGCAGGTTTGTGAATAATACCTACAATAATCATTGCATGATCTCAAATCCTATTCCATTAGAGGAATGATATGCAGAAGCCATTCTTGGAGACAGATGGGCTTTAGAGTGGCTGGTAGGGTTAACAAACTGGCACAGGACCTAGAGAGAGGTTACATTAACCAGCTGCAGAGAAGGTAATTGGATATGAACAAACCTGAAGATTCTAAGATATTTTTGGTCTACCTCTTTAACATCACAGAGGTTAGTTGTGGGTCTAGGGAAAGTGGACTGTGCTTATACTATTTGATTTCTTCCTTTGCTCAAATGCTGTAGTATTTTGCTGTTGAACTGTACCTTTTTTTTTTTTTGTATGTATGGCTTACCAAAAGAAAATTTCCCCTGAAATGTGAATCATTAGGTCTCTTCATTCATGAAAAGCCTCATGCCTTGGCTCATGCTCACTAAGGTAAAAGAGAGCTTGCATAGTTGGAAGTATCTCTAACAAATGATATTTCCAAGTTGCTCCTTGAGTGAGAATTCTGGTACTCCTGAGAAGAGGCTGGATTCCAGTTGCTGGGCTGCAATTCTATTTTTAACAGGATAGTGGCAGTAGGGAGTAAACCCATGTGTGAGAGGCTGAGTGGGTAAGCTGGGGGGGAAGGAGGGAGGGGGGGAACACAGCCAGCAAAGCAAACCCCTCATTCTCTACAGGGCATTGGGGAGGCATTTTAACCGCATCTGCCCCTTTGCAGGGCTCAGAGTCTGAGAATGTAGGGTTTGGGGCAGCCAGGGCACAGAAGGGAAGCCACTCCCCCAGTTTTGTTAGAGAATCAGATAAGGATCTGGGAGACCCTGGTCTGAATCCCTTCTCTGCCATTTATTTATTTATTTATTCCGTGAGATTTATTTATTTTATATTTATTTATTTATTTTTCGTATTTATATCCCGCCCTCCCCGCAAGCGGGCTCAGGGCGGCTTACATGGGCCAAAGGCCTGTTAGGTACATTGACCTGTAAAATCGATTAAAACATTACAATAAAAACAATAAATAACATACAACAATAAATACTCCTAAAAGCTTCCTTAAAACAGCGTTCGATGGCGACCAAGTGGCAGATCTACCTCCCCCCCTCGGCCACCGCTGAGACCGTGTTGGACCGTGTTGGACCAGGGCACATCGAGATGGTTGCGATGTCAGCTGGTATCCTAGTATCATCGGTGGCGGCTCCTATTCAAAAGCCTGGCGGAAGAGCTCCGTCTTGCAGGCCCTGCGGAACTGCATCAGGTCCCGCAGGGCCCTGATCTCCTCCGGGAGCTCGTTCCACCAGATAGGAGCCGCCACCGAGAAAGCCCTGGTCCTCGTTCTGGCCAGCCTGGCGTCTCTGGGGCCAGGAACACGTAGCCTGTGTTCAGACCCCGACCGTAGTGCTCTCTGGGGTTGGTATGGAGAAAGGCGGTCCCTAAGGTATGTTGGACCCTGGCCATATAGGGCTTTATAGGTAAGAACCAGCACTTTGAAGCGAACTCGGTATGCTATAGGCAGCCAGTGCAGCACCGCCAGCACAGGCCCGATGTGGTCCCGCCTTGCGAGACCCATCAGTAGCCTGGCCGTGGCATTCTGCACCAGCTGCAGCTTCCGGGTTTGCACCAAAGGCAGCCCCATGTAGAGAGCGTTACAGTAGTCTAACCTCGAGGTGACCGTTGCATGGATCACTGTGGCGAGGCCATCGCGGTCCAGGTAGGGAACCAGCTGCCTCGCCAGCCGTAGATGATAAAAGGCTGACTTGGCAGTGGCTGCTACCTGGGCCTCCATTGACAAGGAAGGCTCCAGGAGCACTCCCAGACTCCTCGCCCTCGGCGCTGGCACCAACGGCGCCCCGTCGAAGGTCGGGAGCGGGACCCCCCACTCCGGACCGCAGCGACCCAGGCACAGGACCTCTGTCTTCGCCGGGTTCAATTTCAACCTGCTAGATCTGAGCCAGTCAGCCACGGCGTGCAGTGCTCGGTCAAGATTGTCCGGGCCGGAGTCCGACCGGCCGCCCAACATCAGAT
Source organism: Lepidodactylus listeri (assembly GCA_029233225.1). Lineage (NCBI taxonomy): Eukaryota > Metazoa > Chordata > Lepidosauria > Squamata > Gekkonidae > Lepidodactylus > Lepidodactylus listeri. The sequence continues at coordinate 207,597 of JARCFY010000109.1, forward strand.
AGAGCTGGGTGTCATCCGCATACTGATGACATCCCAGCCCAAACCTCCGGACAATCTGGGCAAGGGGGCGCATATAGATATTAAAGAGCATCGGGGAGAGCACTGCCCCTTGCGGCACACCGCATTCAAGCGGGTGCCTCGAGGACTGCTGCTCCCCTAGCACCACCCTTTGTCCCCGACCCTGGAGAAATGAGACGAGCCATTGTAAGGCCCGCCCCCCGATTCCCACGTCGGCAAGGCGGTGGGACAGCAGCCGATGATCCACTGTGTCGAACGCTGCCGACAAGTCGAGCAACAGCAGTACCGCCCCACCGCCCTGATCCAGATGTCGTCGGAGGTCGTCCGTTAGAGCGACCAGAGCGGTCTCCGTCCCATAACCCGGGCGAAAGCCGGACTGAAAGGGGTCAAGAACCGAAGCGTCATCCAGATACCTCTGTAACTGTAACGCCACCGCCCTCTCTATTAATTTGCCCAAATAGGGCAAATTGGACACCGGCCTATAATTAGCCAATTCTGCCGGGTCCAGATGTGACTTTTTTAGGAGTGGGCGGACCATCGCTTCCTTGAGAGCCCCCGGGAATTTCCCTTCAACAAGGGAGGTGTTAATTATTTCCCGGGCGGTACCTCGCAACCCCTCGTGGCCAGATCTTATAAGCCAGGACGGGCACGGATCAAGGCTGCATGTGGTTGGGCGAACAGTCAAGAGCAGTCTGTCAACTTCCTCAAGATCCAGCTGGTCGAACCCATCTAAGCCCGGAAACGAAGACATGCAAGGGGCCTCGAGTTCACTCACTGTATCATTTGTGGCGGGGAGGTCTCGGCGGAGCAACAGGACTTTCTCCGCAAAATAGCTCGCAAATGCCTCGCAGCCAATTTCCAATTCCCTAGCATTTACTCTGCCATGTGGCAGTACTGTTAGCGACCGAATTGTCCTAAATAATTGGGCTGGGCGTGAGCTCGCGGATGCAATCTCGGCGGCAAAGAAATCCTTCTTTGCTGCCTTAGTTGCCATCTCATAGGCTTTCATAAGCGTCCTATAAGATGTTCTTGTTGCTTCGTCGTGAGTGCGACGCCACCGTCTCTCTAGCCGTCTCAGCTCCCGCTTCGCCTGGCGCAATTCCTGGGTATACCAAGGGGCCAGTCTATTGCGGGGGCGGAGAGGGCGCCTGGGAGCGATCTCGTCGATAGCTGTAGCGAGCCGGTTGTGCCAATCTTCAACCAGCTCATCCAACGAGCCGCCAGGGGGCTTCGGTTCCCGCAGGGCCATCTGGAACCGCTCCGGGTCCATTTGGCTCCGCAGGCGAGCCAAAATCGGCTCACCGCCTCGGGGCTGGGGCAGGAAGTTCAGACGGGCCCCCAGGGCAAAGTGGTCCGACCAAGGCACTACCGAAGTGGTAATTCGGTCCACTGCAACCCCCACAGCAAAGATCAGATCGAGCATGTGTCCTGCCCGGTGTGTAGGGGCCGAGATGTACTGAGAGAGTCCTAGTGCCGCCATGGATGACACCAGATCCACCCCCTGACCAGAGGCCGCATCATCAGCGTGGACGTTGAAGTCACCCAGAACCAAAAGGTTAGGGTACTCCAACGCCCAGCCCGATACGGCCTCCAGCAGGGATGGCAGGCTGCTGGCTGGTGCATTAGGCGGTCGGTACACCAGCCACACAGCCAAACTCTCTTCAGCCTCCCACACCAGGCCAACACATTGAATGCCCGTGATCTCCACCGGTGGAAGTGCCCTGAAGGAGTAAGCCTCCCGAATGAAAATCGCGACCCCACCCCCCCGCCCCATAGTCCGTGATTGGTGAAGGACCGCAAACCCTGGCGGGGCCATTTGGGAGAGCGCTACGTTCTCTCCCTCCCGGACCCAGGTCTCGGTCACGCAAGCCATGTCAGCCTGTTGGTCCCCCAGGAAATCCCGGAGGACCGCAGTCTTGTTGTTAATTGACCTGGCATTGCACAACACCAATGACGGAGAGGGGTTATTCCTAGCCCCACTGCCAACAACCGTCGGGATGGGTCGCAGGCTGGAAGGGCGTCGAGCTTTCCTGTTTCACCACGTCCTTCCCTCTTTCAAAGGCCTGGACCCACCGCTCTTTCTCCTCCCCAGGAGCACCGGAATTTGCGACCCGGCCATGCCAGGATCTTTTACCTGTTGGTCTCAGATCCGAATAGGCCGATGTCGGCTCTCCCTGCCTCTGTTAGAGTCCTAAGATCCAATTTAGGTCAGAGTTCCCTACCCTACCTAACTAAAATACCTAACTAACTAATTCCCCAACCTAACCTCTTAGTCTGTAGTCCCTACAGACCTAACACTACTATCTCTATCTAATTAAGGGTGGGGGAAACAAGGACAACTAACGCTTACCTAACTAACTAAAACTACCATATTTAACAAGTTCCTGGCCCTTAGTCCCATTATCCTGGCTAGCTGGTCCCCCGCCCCCAACCCTCCTTTATATCCCGCCCTCCTTCCAATGCCATGGAAGCTTGATGATCGCGTTGGGGCCAGTCACACACTCCCAACTGCCTAGCCTACCTCACAGGTTTGTTGTGAAGATAACAGGAGAATGATGTAAGTTGCTTTGTTCCCCATTGGGTAGAAAGGTGGTGTATACATGTAGTAGATATACACAATCAAAGGGTGCCTGTGGATTTTGGGTGGCAGAACCAGGCTTTGGACTGGGAACGAGTGTCCATCTCCTTGTAGGGAACAATCCCCAGAGTCTGTGTGTACATGCTTTTGGTTGGTTCTGAGTTCTTCTTTGAAGGCAGCAGGGATGAAAACACAAGAACATAAGAGAAGCCAATGTTGGATCAGGCCCATGGCCCCTCCAGTCCAACACTCCTGTCATACAGTGGCCAAAAATACCAGGTGCAACCAGGAGGTCCATCAGTGGGGCCAGGACACTAGAAGCCCTCCCACTCTTGCCCCTCACCCCATGCATCCAGAATACAGAGCATCACTTGCCGCAGACCTTCCATATCCAGTTCCTATCTGTTTCACCTGGTGATGTTAATACCAACTGAATCGGGAAATTGCCTTCCATAGAGCATTCAAGCAAAAAGTTTGGGTTTTAAACAAGCTGAAAACCTTCAATAGTGTGATGATCTATTCAGATTCCTCTGGCCTAAGCCTACTGATTCCAGCAGAGCAACATGCAATCTGATAACAGGCTTTAATCACAGCTTGTCTGGTTTATAGCATGGAATGGAAAATAAGTACATGAAAAAGCATGCTTCCTCTTTCACCAACAAACATGAAAATGGAATTGTGAGGGAAATGAGCAGGCAAAAATTTACTGTCAAGCACCAGAACCAGGGCTTAGTCTTTTGCGTATAGATAGATCTGCCTCCCAGGCTCCTGCTAGGCAAACCCTCCCTGCTGTTGGCTGCAGGAGCCTGCGTATGTCTGATTAGTGACATGTGCACCCACTTGGGTGTCCTTTGCCTGCCCCACAGAGGCATGATTGATCTTCCTCTCTCTGTGGGTGAGGAGAGGCTCTGGTTCTATCAGGATCCTCTGCTGACAGAAGAAGCAGCTGAGTGTGTGTGTGTGTGAGGAAGCGGAAAGAGCTGATGTCCAGGAGGCCTCTGCCATCCTATCCCCAAAACATGACAGTTGAGATGCAAAGAGAATGAGGGCTCTAAGAACTTCTACTTTCTAAGCACTCAAGGACACAAGTGCTTCCTGGTGGCACCTGGTTTTTGGCCACTGTGTGATACGGAGTGTTGGACTGGATGGTCCATTGGCCTGATCCTACATGGCTTCTCTTGTGTTCTTCTGGGGCAAAAAGGTATTCCAGTCCCTAAACCAGGTAGGGACTGCCATTGCAAGTGTGTCTGAACTACTGCTGTCCCTGGAGAACACCTTGCAGGTAATGATTATTTGTGCCATTTACCTTCTTCCTGTGAAAGTGTTGTCATTAAAAGTAGCTATGGAGAAAGTTTGGCATTTAAGGTAGGTCAACAAGTTCTGTTTTAGACTCCGTTGATGGTCATAAGGTCTTAGTTTACATTGTTCCAGCGTCAGCCAACACAGTTGTTCTATTTGGCTCCTTCTTCCAAAGCATATCCTCTTTACCCAAGAAGACTCCAGTCCATGTTTTTATAGCCTTAACCACTACTAACAAAAAGGATGACAGAGGCTGGGTCACGGGGGGGGGGGGGGGGGGGAGAGAGGCATTTTAATCCCATCACTCTCAACCCCATCCTGTCTCTGTCCAAGTCTGTTCGAAACATTTCCAAATTTGTATGTCCTGTGAAGTTCTCTGGGTTAGAGAGCTCGAGGAGAACAAGCAAAGTCACTTTAGGTCTCACTTGGGGAGAAAGGAATTCGGTAAATAAATACAAATTAACCGGGCAGCTTCTGGCCAGAGGGTCGCTTTAGTCTGGAGATGAGTTGTAAGTCCAGATCTCCAGGTCCCCCCTGGAGGTTGGCAATGTCCTTTGGCTCAGGCAGGAAGCAAGGCAGTGCGAGCCTCAGCAGAAACACACACAGGCTGATCTATCAGTGACTGCACCTCCACCAGATTCCATACAGTACCCCTCTGGACCCAGACTGAATTTGCTTGGCTCTTTCCTGCTCCTCTGCTGCCCTCTTGTGGACATATTTGGCATAGCAGTTTGTAAAAGTCCACGTGGATTTAAGGATTCCTGATCAGTTTGTTGAGAAGTCGTCCATCCGGGTTCCCAGATACGATGCCTCATGTGAAATGTCCATCCTTGGCCCTCTCAAAGAAAGCCACAGCCCTACATGTCCCGTAGGCTCACTTTCTAGGTGCATGCTTCATCGTGATCATCAACAACAGTGATTCAGGGCCGCATGTTTTAGTCGCTAAACCATGTAGACTGCTTCCCTTCTCCAAAGTATAGACTTGTAAAAGTCCTGCTCCAGCCACTTCTGTCTGGAATACGGCTTCCCTGTAACGTTCTCTTACTCATTGATGGTGAAACAGCTCATGGGGGAGAGTGGAGAAAGGCAGGATTTTATCAGTGCTGTGGTTGGGTAGCGGCATGTGGTCTCTATCCACACCCCCAAAGAGAGGTATAAATGGAATACAGATATTGGTCAGTGTAAGCCGTAATTTCCTATGTTTACAGGTTGGCAGGGGTGGAGCAGGAGCTCGGGGGAGCACAGCTCCGGGAGTCGGTGCCAGCCCCCCCCCACGGGGGAATGCCTGCTTGTGTCATGGCTGCAGCAAAATGATCCCGTCCCATCCCCTGGAAAGGTCCTTGTTCCTCCAACCAGCCTTCTGAAGGCTTCAGCCACCACTGAAGCTATCCTCCCAGAATAGAGGTATTTCTGAGGCTTGGATTAGTAGCTGTCCCCTCTCTGCCAGCTTCTTTCTTTCTTTCTTTCTTTCTTTCTTTCTCTCTCTCTCTCTCTCTCTCTCTCTCTCTCTCTCTCTCCTTTCTTTCTTGCCTTCTGACATACTTCTGGTGATGTCAGGGGGTGTGACATATGCAAATAAGATGCTAATGAGTTATGCTAATGAGCTCCTGCACCTCTTTTTCTATGAAATGACCCCTGCAGGTTGGAACAGAAACTGGAACCGATACTGTCTTCACGTTAATCTCAGTACAGTTTCTCCTCAATAAACCGACCAAGCCTGATTCTTTCCTAGCCCTCTGCTGATCTCGTGTGGACACATTGAGTACTGCAGCGTTTGGCCGTCAAGCTGCAGTGCTTTGGACTTTGGTGCGCCCTCCTAACTTTGGCCCTCACTTTTCCTCGGGGTGGGAGGGATCGGCTAAACAGCTGGTAGGAGACAGTGGAGAAAGCCAGGGTTTTGTCATCGCGGGTCTTGGGTGCCAGCCAGTGTCGCCTCTAAGCTGACTTAGGGCCATTTTACATCTGACTTTCAGAAGCAGTTTGACCATGGTGCCCTATGTTGCTGCTTACAAAGTAGTTCCAAAGTAGTTCTCTCTCTCTTTTTTTAAATTGCTGTTTATGTTATTCATCACTAGATGGCGTCTCCAACGTACATTTCTTGACCAGTGCTCTCCTTCGCATCATCATCATGTGATCCAGAAGGCTAATTCCACCGACAGGGTTAGGGGGCGGGGTTCCCAGAAGAACTTTGGGAAACTAATAGAGATTTGTGGGTGGGGCCGGAGAGGACAGGGGCCTCAGTGAGGCACAGTGAGGCCTCAGTGAGGCAGTGCCCTAGAGTCCATCCTCCAGGGAAAAGTCTGGAGATGACAGAGATCAATTCCCCTGGAGAAAATGGATGGGGGGGGGTGTCTGTTGCCTGGAGTTAAATTCTCCTCCAGGGGCATCATCTCCCCCCCCCCCCCCCACTCCACAAGCCCTCCTTTTTTTCATCCTCCCCACTCGGGGAAGGAGCCGAGGATTCCAGGATGGAGGAGCTCGCTGTCAAACAGCTGGTTGAGAGCTTCCTGCCTGTCCAAGTGCAAAAGAAGGGGGGATGTCTACAACTGGAGATGGTGGAAATAGGGGGAACCAAAAATAGGGGCATATTCAGGATGAACAGTCCTCAAACTCTTTCTGAAATGTGTGAGCCCATTTGGCTGTCTCTTTAGAGAGCAGCTCTCTTATCAGAATCTCTCATCTCCCCCTTCTGTGAGCTTCAAAGGGACTGAGCAGAGGGATGAACAGGAAGGAAACACCGTCTCCACCCCTCCCCCTCCCCAAATACACACACACACACTGCCCTCCAGACCCTCAAGGTGGGGAGGAATGAAAAAGAAAGGACAGGATTACTCCTGTCAGTAAAAATAGTTTTGACTTTCTGCATAACCCCCTCCCCCACCCACTGACTTTCCTGTCAAAATGCACTGTGAAAACTGCTCTCTAATGAGCCAGCGACCATCAAACCATTCCCTGTGACCCCCTGCTGTGTGGCTGACTTTCCCCCAAGGGTTGCCAGTCTCCAGGTGGAACATGGAGATCTACTGCTGTTACAATTCATCTCCACATGACAGAGATCAGTCTGGAGAAAGTGGCTGCTTTGGAGGGTATACTCTGATGAGATTACCCCCCTCTATGACACCATATGTGACATATCAGTCAGGGCTTCATAGCGTGCTGGAGGCTGCAGGTGGGGGGAATTTGGAAAGCTGAAGTTTGGGGGGGGAATACAGTTATTTTGACAACTGGCTGGGAAGGAGACAGGGTTGCAAACTCCAGGTGGGACCTGGAGATTTTCCGCTTTTACAATTTATTTATTTATTTATTTATTTATTTATTTGTTCAATTTATACCCCGCCTAGCCAGCGAACCGGCTCTAGGCGGCTCTCCAGATGACAATTGCTCTCCAGATGACAGATGGGTGGCAGGGGTATGTTGTCTGGAATTAAGTTAGGATACCTAACAATCTTCAGGCTCCACCTGGAGGTTGGCTACACTAGGCGTGGTGATCAGCGCTTCAGAGCAGGATCTGCTAGACTTGCTGAATGTTCTTCTGAATAGTTCTTGCTGAATGGGTGATTTCGGGCCAGTCACAGACTTTAAGCCTAACCTACCTCACAGGGTTGTTGAGCAAGTCAAAAGGGGGAGAGGAGAATGCTGACAGCTGCTTTGGTTCCCTATGGCAGAGAAAGACAACTTCTTCTCCAGGTGAACTTTGTTTGCCAATCTCCAGGCAACAGCTGGAGATCACTCAGAAATAAAAGTCCTCTCCAGATTGCATAGATCAATTCCCCTGTAGAAAACTGTGGTCTCTGTGTCTTTATACCCTGCAGAGATGCCCCCACTTTGACCGCCAATGTGACATGGGGCTTCAGAGCACGGTGCAGGCTGATTTATGGATGCAGCAAGAGTTTCAAAGGGACAGAGGCAGAGGAGAAAACAGGAAGGAAACTCCCACCCCTCCCCCTCCCCAATACACAAACACACACCGCCCTCCTCCCTCGACTGCAGACCCTCTGGGGGGGAAGTACTAAATGGAAAGGGCAGAATTGCCCTTTGGAAAAATTGGAAACGCTTGGAGGCCCATTGGAAAACATTCATTTTATGTCACCAGGACACAACCCTCTATTCTGAACACCTCCAAGAGGCCTCTATTTCTAAGGAGATTGCCCCCCCCCCAACTTCTTAAGACAATCACAAAGTTGTGCATGGTCAGAATACTTATATGTTGCAATATAACATCCCATATCCCTTTGCTTGAGGTATGCTAGATCCAGACTGTGAGGGGGGGGGGAAGGGTGGTGCCTGGCAGCAGGGGACATAGGTTTGACAACCTCCAGGTGGGGCCTGGAGATCTCCTGGAATTACAATTGTTCTCCAGAGAACAGGGATCATTTCCCCTGGAGGAAATGGCTGCTTTGGAAGGTGGGCTCTACGGCATTATAGCCCACTGTGGTCCTGCCACTCCCCTTACCTTGCTCCACCAACATTTCGGCAGTGGGACAAGAGACCCACAGCTTAACAACTCCCCCCCTTTCCACAGCCAGGGGCTCCAGCCAAACAATTCATGGGCCAGGGCCTGCAGCCGTGGCCAAGTGTGAGTCTCAGCGGCAGAACCAGCAGCAAGAAACAACATCGCAGCAGAACCAGCAGCAAGAGACAACATCGCAGCTTAAGGTTACCAACTCCAGGTTGGGCAATTCCTGGAGATTTGGGGGTGGAGCCTGGGAAGGGAGAGGTTTGAGGGAACTCAAAGGGAACTCGGCCAGGCACAATCCACAGAATCTGTCTTTCAAAATGGCCCTTTTCTCCAGGGGCAGAAACAAATAGCTCACGGAGGAAAAAAACCGTGGTGTTGAAAATACAGCAATGCCGATCCATTGGCATTTTGTCCCCCATACCCCCAAAATCCCAATCACCTGGGTTTTTTGGGAGAAGCCAGGAAAGGAAGAAGAAGAGATTGGATTTGTACCCCACCATTCACTACCCAAAGGAATATCAGAGCGGCTTACAATCTCCTGTCCCTTCCCCTCCCCACAACAGACTCCCTGTGAGGTATGCGGGGCTGAGAGAGCTCCTTCAAGGACTGCTCTTGCGAGAACAGCTTTGAAAGAACTTATGACTGACCCAAGGTCACAGCAGCTGCTGCCTGTGGAGGAGGAGTGAGGGAATCAAACCTGCTTCTCCCAGAATATAGTCCATGCTGTTAAACACTACACCAAACTTGAATCTTGGTAATTTGAAAATTACTTCCTTTGTGGCTTTCGTTTTCCGTCAGTGCACAGTGTCATTTATCATGTTTTGTCATGTCACCATTTTTAAATGATTTCTTGCTGAAATCCACAACTTTCTTTAGTATCCATCCACCAGAATTACACAAAGTAGTCTGGACACAGTAGTGTGTGGGAGGGGATAGACCTCTTTCTCATTTAAGTTCGTAGTGATAATGTTAGAAAGATCACATGAGGATGACTTATGTCAGAAGTAAGTGCCATTCACTCAGTGCCGTAACTGTAATGGACTTGAAAAGTTACAGCATGTTTGGATGTGCATGTGTTAAAAGAAGGAGGTCCTTGCACATTTCAAGAGTTCATATGCACAAGTTTCCAAACTAATCCCTTTGTAATCCATGAACACTTTGTAGGTCAGCCTTCACATACTCATTGGTTTTTATTTAAATCTTTTCTCTTGTGCCGGGGACTCACCGTGGCTTTAAAAGTACACAGCATGAAACAGTTTTTAAAATAAACAATTGGACAAGCCCACACCCCCCCCCCCATCCACTCTTGGAGCATGAAATGAGCTGCACTAGGGTTGCCAGCCTCCAGGTGTGGTCGCTGGAGATCTCCTGGGATGGCAGCTAATCTTCAGAAAACAGAGCTCAGATTTCTGGGATGGCTCACTAATGTCTTCCTTCTCTGAGCAGAAAAGGCAACAAGGAATATTTCCTCAACGCAACCGTTGGTGCAAGCAGAATGTTGGGTTTCTGGTAGGGCGCAGCAGATCCAATTGAAATATTGGCCCAAATTTGATTGTGAATTTACTCCTTTTTCAACAGGCCTGAAAAACAAAGCAAATTTTGTGTATTCAGGATCTCCTCCAATCCAAGTTTAGCATATTCCACCGTATCCCTTCCCCACCCAAGAAAGACTCCCCCCCCAAGCTTTCTCAGCAGCGTGGTGATTCTTCAGCACATTTGTTGAGTCAACGGACTGGATGCAGATCAGGCATCAGTAAAAGTGGTGGGTTTAGGAGCCCCTTTCAGAGCTTAATCCCTCAACCCAATTCTGCTGGTGATGGGACAGACAGAGCAGTTATGATTGGCTGCACTACATCATTGACCTAACTATATATGAACCCAGAACTACCAGACAGTTTGATCCTCAGTGGAACAGGCTTCCTTGGGAGGTGGTGGACTCTCCTTCTTTGGAGGTTTTTAAGCAGAGACTAGAGAGCTATCACAACACAGAGGGCATTTCAGTTCCAGAGCACTGACTTCAATACACTGTAAATCCCCCCCCCCCCTTCAAAAACTATCATTTCACAGCAGCATTGGAGGGAGGGACTGAAGGCTTATCTCCCCCCCCCCCCCATTACTTACTTGCCAGTAAACCTGCAAGGGATCCAGCTGAAGGGATTTCTGTGAGAGTTCTGCTCAAAGTAGTCAAGGATCAGATCTTGGTTGGTTAACCACAGTTCTTTATTACCTATTCCTACATTAGTACAGCATCTCGGGTTATTGTCAGAGATGAGGCAAATAATACAAGCGGGTCTATTATACCATTCCAAGGAGTTTGAATTACCCATAGATAGCCAATCCCCTTAAGGGAAAATTGGCGGGCTAGAAGGTGGCTTGACCGTTTGGTTCTCACAGGAAAAAAGTGAGGTGTTAAGCAGTAAATTTCCCATCTCAACCCAGACCCCTCAGATGTAGCGAGTTCACATAACAATTCATGGCTCCAAGGTTCTTTTGCATGAGATAAGAGATGAGAAGCATCCTCCCCTTGAAGTTACTGCCGGGGCAGCTGGAATGCGGAGGCAGAGATGTGAGGCCTCCTTGTTCTGGGAATTAATGGTTGTCACCCTCCCGACCCAGACAGGATTTATACATTACGGTTACATAGGTTCTAATAAACTCTAGATACATATGAAAGATAAAGACATGCATGCAAGAATACATTGGCTGAATTGACAGATTCTGACACCCTGCCCTCCCCATAATTCTCTTCACCTAGCTTTGTCAGGGAACATTTTATGGAACAGTTTTGTTAGTTTAGGGGCATGAACGTGTTCTGAGCGAATCCATTCATTGTGTTCTGGGCCGAAATCTAACCACCTAACTAAGTAATATAACCGGCCTCTTCGCATCTTGGAGTCAAGGATTTCAGTTATCTCGAAGTGAGGGCTCCCCTCCTTCATCAGTGGAGGAGGAACTGGAGGAACTGGATGCCAAGCATTCGGCCCAGGATCTTTCTTCAACAGGCTGAAATGAAACACAGGGTGCACAGAACTCAGTGATTTAGGCAGTTCCAGTTCAAAAGACACATCAGAGATTTTGCGTAGCACTTTATAAGGTCCAACATATTTCCATCCCAGTTTCCTGCTGGGCTGCAGCCCATGGATATTTTTGGTAGAGAGATAGACAGAGTCCCCAGGCTGAAGATCCCATCCCGGTGCTCGCCCACGATCCGCATATTTTTTGTAATCCTCTTTGGCATGGTCCAATGCTTTGCCTATTAATGGCCATGAGTCTTGGAGACTGGACCACCATTTTTTAAAATCCGAGGGGGGGGCTTGAGGGACCTCCTCGATAGTAGGCAATGGCTTGCCCTCGAAACCCCCCACTGCCATGAAAGGGGAAACTCCCGTGGATGAATGCACTGCATTATTGTAACTATATTCTGCAAACGGCAGCAATTCCACCCAGTTATCCTGGTGATAATTTGTGTAACATCACAGGAATTGCTCTAAAATTTGATTAGTTCGTTCAGATTGGCCATCGGTCTCTGGGTGGTAACCCGAGCTCAGGGCGGGTTCGATATCCATTAGTTTCAGAAGCTCCCGCCAGAAGGTGGCAACGAACTGACTACCGCGGTCGGAAACTACTCTCTTAGGAAAAGCATGTAATTTGATCACGTGATTGAAAATAGCTTTGGCCATCCCTTTGGCGGTGGGCAATTGCTTGAAGGGGGTGAAATGTGCTTGCTTCGAAAAAGTGTCTACCACCACCCAAATTACCGTTTTTCCCTTAGAGGGGGGCAAATTAGTGATAAAGTCCATGGCTATAGCTTCCCAGGGTCTTGATGCGGTGGGGAGGGGGTGCAATAATCCCGGAACTTTCCCCCCCCCGTTTTTTGCACATTAAACAGGTTTGGCATGCCGAGACGAAGTCTGAGACGTCTCGGCGCATGCGCGGCCACCAGAATTGACGCTGGATCAAATTAAGAGTCTTTAGGAACCCGAAGTGCCCAGCCAGCTTTGAGGAATGGCAATTTAACAAGATTTCCTTGCGCTTGGCCTTAGGCACCACTAGTTTGTCCCCATGTAGCCAACAGTGGTCCTCTCTCTTGGAACATTCCTCCAAAGACTCCAGTTCCTCTATCTCTTCAGGAGCGTAATCCCCCCCCCAATTGCATTTCCCAATGTCCAACTCGGCCTTTTTGGCTCTGCTCCGGGTGATTACCACCCCTCCTAGTTGTTGGGGGGAGAACATGGAATCAAACACCTCTTCCTTGACACTCTCGTGTTGGGGCAATCTGGACAACGCGTCTGCCAAGGAGTTAGCCTTCCCAGGAAAATGTTTAAGCACAAAGTTAAACTTGGAAAAGAAATCAGCCCATCGCAGCTGCTTAGCGTTGAGGGACCGCTGAGTGCGCAACGCCTCCAAATTCTTATGATCAGTCCATATTTCAAACGGAGTTTGCGCTCCTTCAAGCCAATGGCGCCACGTAGTGAGCGCCAACCTAATAGCTGCGGCTTCCTTGTCCCACACCGACCAATTCCTTTCCGTTTCGTTAAATTTTTTAGAAATGTAAGCCAAGGGGTGCAATTTCCCTTCCGAGTCACTTTGCAATATGGCCCCCCCCATGGCTACATCAGAGGCATCTACATGGATTATGAAATCCTTTGTTTCGTCAGGGTGTGCTAGAATGGGCTCTGAAGTGAAAAGAGTCTTTAAAGTCTCAAACGCCCTCTGGCACTCCCCGTCCCAAGCCAACTTTTCTCCTGGCTTCCCAGCCTCGGGCCCCTTCCCCTTTGTTTTTAATAAGTCCGTTAAGGGGAGAGTGACTTTGGCAAAGTCCTTGATGAACGTTCGGTAAAAATTACAAAATCCCAAGAGGCTTTGCAATTGCTTTCTCGTTCGCGGAGCCTCCCATTGCACCACAGCCTCCACCTTCCCCGGGTCCATTTCCAAACCCTTCTGAGAAATGCGGTAGCCCAGGAAGTCCACAGACTCACGGTGAAACTCACACTTAGACAGTTTCACATATAGCTGGTTTTTGAGTAGGGTTGTGAGGACGTCCCTGACTAAAGTCACATGCGCCTTCTTATCAGTAGAATAGATCAAGATATCATCTATGTAACATAACACGCCCTTAAATAGGTGCTTGTGCAACACTTCGTTGATTAAACTCATAAAGACCCCGGGCGCGCCACTTAAGCCGAACGGCATCACTAGATATTCAAATTGCCCCAAGGGGGTATTAAAGGCAGTCTTGGATTCATCCCCTTCCCTGATGCGCACCCTGAAATAGGCATCTCGTAGATCCAACTTGGTAAAAATCCTCCCCTTGGCCGCTTCCACCAAGAGGTCCTTTATTAACGGGAGGGGGTAAGCGTTAGTGGTGGAGACTGCATTCAACCCCCGGTAGTCAGTGCATAGTCGTAAGTCCCCATCCTTTTTCTTTCGGAACAGCACTGGTGCCGCAAAGGGGGATTTGGCTGGGCGGATGAACCCCCATGCTAAATTCTTGTCCAAAAACTTTCGCAACTCTTCCCGTTCCAACGGGCTCATGGAGTATAATTTCCCTCTTGGGAGTTTTTCCCCTGGGAGGAGTTCTATGGCACAGTCCGACAGTCGATGGGGGGGCAACTCATCCGCCTCAGTCTCGCTGAACACTTCCAGCAAGTCTCTATACTCTTTAGGGACCATGGTAGGGGTGAGAGCGAGCGCGGGAGCCGGGGGAGGAGGGGTCGGAGGTCCAGGTCCCCATTCTGGGTCCCACTTATGGCTCTGGCAGCGTTCGTCCACCCACGAGATTTTCCCTTCGCTCCATTTTATGTAAGGGTCGTGAGCCCCGAGCCAAGGGCTGCCCAACACCATAGGGAACTGGGCGTTTGGGGTGATGACGAAAGCCCGCTTCTCCCAGTGCTCCCCCGTCCCCAAAATCAAGCTCTCGGTCTCTGCTATGCATTCCTCCTTCATCTCCGACCCATCCATCTGCGTGAACTTCAGGGGTTCCAATAACGGGGTGACTTTGGGTCCCAGCCCTTCCACTACTAAGGGGCTGATCAGGTCTCGCGCACACCCAGAGTCAATTAACGCGCGAACCCGCATGTGGGTACCCGATCCAGGGGTCACCACCGTCACTACCATATACAACAGGGGGCCGGGGATGCTCACCGGAGATGGCGCTTCTTGGCGGGGGACCTGCAGCTCTGCGCCGCTCACTGCAGGCCGTTGGAGTTTCCCGACATCTGCGTTTCCATCAGCTCCAGCTCCCCTTGGTCACTGGCAACTCCTTCCAGCTGCAACGCCCGGGGTTTCATTGGTGTTTTTCCACGGCTAGGGGTGCTCCCTGCTCCGGGGGTGGAGGTCTTCGGGCCTTTCCCCCCCCCTCTTGGGCAAGCGGAGGCGAAATGGCCACTCTCCCCACACTTCATACACAACCCTTGTCGAAACCTCGCGTCTCGGACATCTTGCACACTGGATCGGGGCTTCGCTCTGGGGGCGGCTTTGCTGGCTGCCGTTACCGACGCTCCCATCTTGATCAGGGCGAATCGCTCCTCCATGTCGATGGCAGCTCTCATCCAGGTGGCTAGAGTGCCCGGGCGGCCTCCCAACAGCACGGTCTCGTAGATCTCCGGATTCAGGCCCTCCCAATACTTCTCCATAAATAGCTCCTCCGGCCATCCATGGATCTTGGCCGCGATGCGCCTGAACTTGTCAGTGTAGTCCCTCACCGACGATCTCCCCTGGAACAGCTTTCTTAGTTGATTACGGGCTTTTTCCTCACCCAGGGGGTCCTCGAACTGATGGCGGAGGGCCCACATGAAATTGTTCAGGGAACGCAATTCAGGTCCGGGGTTGTCGTGCAGGCTCACATACCAGTCGCTGGCAGTGTCTTTCAGCTTGGACCCGATGTAGCCAATCCGTTCTTTCTCGGTGGGATAGAGGTGGCCCCAACTGTCCAGGAATCTCCCTATCTCCAGCATGAAGAAACGTAGCTTCTCCGGGTCCCCATCGAAAGTGGTCGTCAAAGGGTCGGAGGGGGCTGGGCGGGCGGCCGGCGCGGCCGGGACCGGGGCAGGCACTGGAATGGGCCCGGGCGCTGGAACCGGGACGACCGGCTGGGCTGGTTGCGCCGGGAGAGCGGGCGCCTGTGCCTGGACTGGGACCCCTCCGGGCGCCGCGGGTTGTAGTGGGGCTCCTACCCCTTGACCGGGGAGAGCTCCTTGTACTGCCCTCATAGCATCGCGAAATTGGTGCTGGAGATCGAGGGCCAACTCGCGAAGCTCGGCGGTGAGTTGAAGCCGCAGCTCTCCCATCATCTGATCTAAAGGGACCGTCTGCTCCTCGCGATACGGATCGGGCCCATACAGATCCATCCCCTCTCCTTCGAGAGGCGGGCGACGCGGCCCTCCACGATAGATCGGCTCGCGGTCGTCTCCTAGGTAGCTCGGTCTCCCTCGATCGAGCTGGTCTCCGGTGAGCGAAACTCTCACCCCTTTCTGGTCGTGCACCCACGAATCCATGGTACGCTGACCGAAATGGCTCCATGCGTACTTGGGGGTCACGCTCTGATGAGGAACCGGGCGGCGCGGGATGTAGTAAGCCCCCTGGCGCGTGGTCACCGGCACTTCGGGACCTCCTCCGCCGCCACCACCCCCGTTCCCCGGATCCGCCGGGGTAGCGGGAGTCTCTTCTGGAGTAGTAGGCTTGAGGGGGACCGCGTCGTCGTCTGACATGGTCAGGAACGGCTGAGTCCCAATCACGGATCTCTGACAATCTGTGAGAGTTCTGCTCAAAGTAGTCAAGGATCAGATCTTGGTTGGTTAACCACAGTTCTTTATTACCTATTCCTACATTAGTACAGCATCTCGGGTTATTGTCAGAGATGAGGCAAATAATACAAGCGGGTCTATTATACCATTCCAAGGAGTTTGAATTACCCATAGATAGCCAATCCCCTTAAGGGAAAATTGGCGGGCTAGAAGGTGGCTTGACCGTTTGGTTCTCACAGGAAAAAAGTGAGGTGTTAAGCAGTAAATTTCCCATCTCAACCCAGACCCCTCAGATGTAGCGAGTTCACATAACAATTCATGGCTCCAAGGTTCTTTTGCATGAGATAAGAGATGAGAAGCATCCTCCCCTTGAAGTTACTGCCGGGGCAGCTGGAATGTGGAGGCAGAGATGTGAGGCCTCCTTGTTCTGGGAATTAATGGTTGTCACCCTCCCGACCCAGACAGGATTTATACATTACGGTTACATAGGTTCTAATAAACTCTAGATACATATGAAAGATAAAGACATGCATGCAAGAATACATTGGCTGAATTGACAGATTCTGACACTTTCCCCCCTCCAGTTGCAGTCTGTAACTTCAGCTGAGGATTCTCTCAGAACTCTTTCCGCCTTTCTGTGTGAATAGAGGAAGGCTTCCTCCCCTTCAGTGCATCACCCCGCCTTCACTGGCAGCGCCTGACACGTGACGTTGTGCAGATAGCACAGATAGCGCCACCTGGTGGAATTCTTCGGCAGTTGACTATTCCAGTTGAAGTCCGGTAAACAACAGCAATTGTTTAAACAAGAATGAATGCAGACTGAATGCCAGAAGGCAATTAGTGAAGTGTGAGCATTTGGGTAGAAACCCAGCTTCACACCACAAACAGATGTGGGCGATTTTTATTCAAACTGGAATGATTCCGGCAGGAAAGTCAGATGTAAAATCACCCTTAGTGTGAGCTAGCTCACAGTTTTTTTAGCCCACACGTTTTTGCCTTAGCGCAGGAAGGATGGCTCCAGAGCAGACTAACTTATGCAGCAGCCAAATCGCTCGCTCACCACTTTAATGCCATACGAATAGCTCATAAAGGAGAATTTTTGCTCACACGACTCCACAGCTTAGAGGGAGCATTGGGTGCCAGCACATTGTCCCCATCTCCACTGCCAGTCAAGGTGGAAGTGCAGACGTTACATAATATCTGTCCGTGTTCGCCTGCTGCCTGGAATGCAAATGGCAACCCATAGTGCTGCCGCGTAACTCATTTCACTCCAATTTCTCCCTGATGAACCCTCCAAGTGGGATCCTTTCCTAGTCCTCTGCTGCCCTCCTGTGGACACATCGAGTACCGCAGCATTTCCTCGTCAACCTGCAGGGCTTTGGACTGGAATCTTGGCCGGACTCTTCTCGCCTTTGTGATCTCCACCTCCTGGACGGGGAGCTGAGAGGCAGGCAAACAGCGGCTTCCAACAATGCCCTAAGAAATGCCCTAAAGAACACACGAGTCCCGAGGCGGACTCATTGGCCGCGATCCGTCCGGTCAACGAAGCATGGGGAAGTTATTGGGTGAGACACTTCCAGTCACTGGGCCACGGGGGAACTGTTTGGCTGAGACACTTCCTGTCAGTAAAGCACAGGGAAGTCACTAGCTGCGACACTTCCGGTCACTGCAGCGGGTGGAACTGTTTGGGTGTGACACTTCCGGTCACTGGGGCACGGGGGAACTGTTTGGCTACAACACTTCCAGTCAGTAAAGCACGGGGAAGTCATTAGCTGCAACACTTCTGGTCAATGCAGCAGGCAGAACTGTTTGGCTGCGACACTTCTGGTCACTGGGGCACGGGGGAAGTGTTTGGCTGTGACACTTTCGGTCTGTGAGGCTCAGGGGGATTTTTTGGCTGTAACACTTTTGGTCAACAGGGGCATGGGGGAAGTGTTTGGATGAGACACTTCCGGTCAGTGAAGTGGGGGGACCTTTTGGCTGCAACACCTCAGTCAGTGAAGCTTGGGGGAACTGTTTGGCCGCGACACTTCCGGTCAATGAAGCAGGCGGAACTGGTTGCCTGGGGGACATCACCGCCGGCTGTCGCAGGGGTGGAAGACGGCAGAGCGAGGTCAAGGAGCCCTTTGTTGGACGGGATACCTCCGAATACGGGGTGGTGGGGGAAAGACTGCAGGACGGGTGCTCGGGTGAGGTGAAATTCCGGCGGAAGAGCAATCCTGGGGAACGGGGGACATTCCGCCGCTGTTGGCAGCCGGATACTTCCAGTTCCCAAGTGACCGTACGGGGCGACAAAGCTCAGAGGTGCGGGGCTGAGGCAGAGCCTGTCGCTTTCCATGGGCGTGCGGGCCGGACCGTTTTCGTTCCCTTCTGCCTCCGCCTCCTTGTGCCCACATTGAACCTTGTTTGCCACGTTGATGCTCATTCGCCCGTCCTCGACAAACCTCCCTGCTTCTCACCCCCCTGAACAACTTTGTGTCATCCACATAGGGTTGCCAAGTCTCTCTTGGAAAATACCCGGAGACTTTGGGGGTGGATCCAGGAGAGGGTGGGGTTTGGGGAGAGGAGAGGAGGGGAGGGGCCTCAGCCTGGTGCAATGCCATAGAGTCCACCCTTCAAAGCAGCCATTTTCTGCAGGGCAGCTGGTCTCTGTCAGCTGGAGGCTGGCAACCCTACATCCACTGATTTAGCCACTTCCCTGCTTAGTCCCCACTCCAAATCATTAATGACTGAGGTAAAAAAGGCCAGACCAAGCACTGAGCCCTGCGGTGCCCCACTGCTTACCGCCCTCCGCTGTGAAAACTGCCCAGTTCTAATCTCTGATTCCTGTTCATTAGCCAGTTGTTAGACCACGGGGGAGTGGAGGGGTAGGGTTGTCCTCCTACCCCATGACTACTGTTGAGGAGGCTTTGATGAGGAGCTTTATCAAAGGCTTTCTGGAAGTCTATAGAACTTTTATCAAAAGCTTTCTTGGCATAGCGCTTTGGCACATAACATCTGCTGCACTGCACTCCAGTTTGAGGGCCTGTCCATTTTCACTGACTGGGAAGCTGCAGGTTTGCCAAGACTCCTTAACACTGGCTTCAGAGTTTGGCCTTAGCTATGCCAAAAATGGAGAGCTCTTAAAATATATCTGCAGGATTGGCTCCTTTGATGAGACTTGTACCAGGTTTTATACTGCTGCAATTGAGTCTGCGTTAAGAGTAGTTGCTTGGGAAGGGAATTATTCACAGATAAGGTTATGAATTCAAATTCTTGCCATTTCTGCTGCATGTTGCTGTGACTCTTGCAGTGTGTTGTGCTCCAGTGCGGATGGTGCTCCTGGGGACTCAAGCTTCCACGGAAACGGACATTCCGTTTTCAGACCATAGTCCACTATTGACTACTTTTAGAGAGAGAAAGAAAAACACCAGATGGACAATGAACCTTAATATTCTGAAAGACCAGGAATTTGTGGAAAGAGTTAAAAGTGAAATTAAAGAATTCTTTAAACGGAACATTCAACCAGGAATAGCTATGAGTGTTGTTTGGGATGCCTTTAAAGCCTTTCTGAGAGGTATTTTTATTAGTCAGCATGCTTGGAAAACGAAACAAAAAAAGCAAAAATATCAGAACTTATGTGATCAGATAAAAAGAGAGCAAGAAAATATGAAGATAGATAATAAATATGAATCAAGTAGAATGAAATTAAAAATGTTGCAACGCAGAATGAACATGTTGTTAACACAAGAAATAGCAAAAAAATAGAATATGCGAAACAATATAGATTTGAAAACGCAAATAAACCCACTAGATGGTTATCTTATAGATTAAAGAAAGAACAAGAGAAAAAAATAATTTTAGCTTTAAATGAGAAGGGCAAAGAATACTGTTTAATTCAAGATTTAAAAAGGATTGCTGAAAACTACTATCGGGAATTATATAAACAGGACACGGAAAATGAGACTCAAATTAATCTTTATTTGAGGAATAAGGATAAGATGAGGTTCACACAAGCAAAAAAACGGATGCTAAACAAATCAATATCTATGTATGAAATAATAGAAGCAATAAAAAAACAAAAAAATAAGAAATCTCCTGGTACAGATGGTATTCCAGCAGAAATCTATAAGATGTTTGAAGATCAGATAAGTTTACCATTTAAAACTTTAGTGGATGAAATAGGAGATAAAGGGAAGGTTCCGGACACCTGGAACCAAGCAACTATAACATTAATACCAAAACCAGACAGTGATAAGAAAAATATAAGCTCTTATAGACCAATATCGCTATTAAATGTTGACTATAAGATATTCGCATCTATCTTAGCGGAAAGATTAAAAAAGGCCTTAGTAGATAGTATACATTCAGACCAGGCAGGCTTTCTTCCAAACAGGCATATGAGAGATAATATAAGAACTCTTATTGACGCCTTGGAATATTACGAGGCGTACCCAGATAAACAAGTAGCAATGGTTTTTTTAGACGCTGAGAAGGCGTTCGATAACATCTCGTGGAAATTTCTTTTATGTAAACTGGAACAGTCAGACGCAGGTACACTATTCCAAACTCTAATTAAAGCAATCTACACAAAACAACAAGCTAAAATTGTAGTAAATGGAGATTTAACGGAAAGCATTGAGATTCAAAAAGGTACCAGACAGGGTTGTCCCTTGTCCCCTCTTTTGTTTATTTTTGCCTTAGAGACCTTAAATGAACAGATTAGGGAGAACATCAATATAAAAGGCCTTAAAGTTAAAGGCTATGAATATAAATTACGAGCGTTCGCTGATGACCTAGTTTACATGATAGAGGATCCACTTATATCACTTCCACAACTCCTGACATCAATTGAAGAATATGGACTGTTGGCAGGATTTCGTATTAACTATAGAAAAACAAAATTATTGACAAAAAATTGAACAAAGGAATTAAATTGGAGAATACAAGAACTTACAAAATTAGAAGTGGTCAAGAAAGTACGCTACTTAGGAATATGGGTAACCAATAAAAATACAGCCCTTATAGAAAATAATTACCACAAACTCCTAGAAGAAATAAAAAAAGATATCGAAAGATGGAAAGGCTTACAACTTTCTTTGATGGGTAAAATCGCAGTAGTCAAAATGAATATCCTACCTAGATTTTTATTCTTGGCTCAGAATATTCCGATTCTCAAAAATTCAGACTTCTTAAAAAAATTAGATGCAATAATAAGGCCCTTTATTTAGCACCCTTTGAAATCAAGAATAAAATGGAAATTATTAAAAGACAGAAAGGATAGAGGAGGATTTGATATGCCGGACTGGAAATTGTATTATCAAGCAGCATCCATGGTGTGGATCAAGGACTGGATTAACTTAGAAAATATGAGGTGTTTAGCACTGGAAGGTCATGATCTATACATGGGATGGCATGCTTACATATGGTATCAAAAAGATAAGGTTCACTCCAACTTCCACCAACATATTCTTAGAGGTGCCTTAATAAAAATCTGGTCACATATCAAAGAAATATATTATCTAAAAACTCCAAAATGGGTATCCCCACTTGAAGCATTTGTAAAACCTACATTAATTAATTCCCATAATAAAATTAGTTACGAAATTCTCCTAAATAAGGATAATAAGTTAAAAGATGAAATAACTTTGAAAATCTTGGATAAAATAGAACTCTCATGGTGGGAAAAGATTCAGTTACATTCAGTTTATGAACAAGATAGGAAAATTGGATTTCTAGAGAAGAAAAATGATCAATTAGATAAGGTGTGGCTATCTACACATATGAAAAATATTTTAAAAATATATGGGCTTCTTTTAATGGAAGAGATGCATGAAGAAACAGTTAAACACGTAATGGTAGCCTGGATGAAGGACCTTGGTCATACTATAGATCTGGACGAATGGCTAAAAATGTGGAAAACATTGAAATATACTAGTGCTGTTCCATATAAAGAAAACTTATATAAGATGTTTTACAGATGGCACTGGACTCCGGACAGGTTGGCCAAATGTTATGCAAATGCATCAAACACTTGTTGGAAGTGTGAAAAAAACAAAGGAATGTTTTTTCATATGTGGTGGAAATGCCCAAGAGTCCAAGAATATTGGAAAAATATATCAATAATGATACAGGAAATTTTAGGGTTAGAATTATCTTTAATACCTGAAAGCTTTCTATTAAATATGTTCCCGGAACATCTAGATAAAGCGGAAATGGACATTCCGGTGCTTGTGAAGACTTCACTGTCCAGCCGCTGATCGTCCCCCTCAGCAGCAGTGCAGATTCGTGCGTGGAATGGGTGACGTTCTTCCCGAGAACTTGCGCTGTTCCTTTTCAGCTTTCACGAGTGCGCGCTGAAGGTGTGTGTGTGTGCCCCCCTCCCCCCCATGACAGCCTGGCATTTTGAGACGGTTAATAGTGACTGGGGAACAGAGTGGGTCTTCTTGGATCTCTCTCCTGTTTCTCTTGCCGTTTTCTTCTGGTGTGGTACAGAGGCAGTTTGTGCGGGACCCAGAATCCGTGGCACTCCCTGGGCCACATTTTGAACGTGTCAAGAAGTCTGCACGACTCCTTCTCTCTGCGTCCCACCCCCCCACTCAGCTGGCCTCCCCATCTGCTCCCTGATCTCTGCTCCTCTGTGCTGGATGCAGCAGAAGGAGCACATCCAGCCTCTGCCGACACAGCAGTTCTGTCCTTCCATCCGTCCCCTTCCCTTTTTATCCCGCCACACTTCCAGAGTGCACGGGCTGGGGACGCCTTGTTTTCTCTGCTGCCATTTCATCTGCTTCCCTCAGGGAGTCTGACGCAGTGCAGCAAGGCTGGGTAGAAAGAGCCCGGACCCCCTTGCCAGCTGCCACCCCCCCGGCCCGATTCCAGGGAGAGGAGGAGGAGCAGAGCTTGAGGGAGAGCAGCATTCTCCCACCTGGGTCAGCCCAGAGACCCTCCTCCTCCTGTGGTCCTGGTGGCATGGGAACTGCTGTGGCAGAGGGCACTCCCAGGTTGTTGCCAGGGTCATGCCAGAAGCCCTGGACCGGGTGGGAGGAACCCCACTGAATCCCTCCCAAGGGTTTTTCTCATTGGGGGCAGGAGTGGAATGTGAGCTCCTCCCACCGTCCCTGAGCCTCCCGCCTGGCACACCCCCTCCCCCATGGACATGCAGCAGAGCCGTGCTGCTGCTGCAGGGGCTCCCCTCCTGCCGGGGCTGGGTCGGGAAGAGACCTTAGCTGTTCTCACCAAGAGGTGAAATTGGGGGAGGGGGGATTTGGGGATGTCCCAGGGCAGGGGTGCAGATGGGGAAAAGAGAGCTGCAGCCAACTTCATCTTCAACAAGCATCTTTAGTGATTGTAGCATTTATAAGCCCTGCTGCCTCTGAAAGGGAACTGCTGTCCTGATGACTCTGTAGTTGGAGATCCCCTGCCATCCCTTCAGATGTGAAGATCTCTCTTCTCATTACTCATTTGGGGTTGAGCGACTGCTTTGCTTCTATCTCATATGAATTGCAGGAGCAGAAAGGCTGCTCCGAAGCTCTTGTGAGGAGTGTAACTCGGAGGTAGGGTCCCGAGTGGGGGCAGGTGGGGTACTGTTGAATGTAAACGGCTGATTCTGTCTGTCCGTCTCTCTCTCTCAGGGTCTGTTTGCTCACCGGCAATGGCTGCTCCTGACCGAAGGGCCCCACTTCCACCACATAGACCCTGTCAACCAAGTTCTGAAAGGGGAGATTCTGTGGTCGCTCGCGCTGCGGCCGGAAGCCCCGAACCTTAAGACCCCTTTTGTCCACACGGTGAGTGAGGTGTGCCTCAAGCCAGTTGCTGTAGGCCAGAGGCTGGCCCAGTTGCTACATATAAATCGTTGGCAGGGACTGTAAGGAGAGAGGAGGCTCTTCCCATTTCAGCCAGCTCTCTGAGAAGCAGAAGAATAGGGAGGAATTGGAGGGCCATGGGAGAGTCTCTTCCTCAGTACAGTGCCAAGGGACCCCTTGCATGTGTTAGCCGACTTGCTTTAATTTATGTTTAGCAATCAGCAAAATACACGGGTTCTTGCCAACTATACCAGGGTCCCACCCCTCCCGGGAGATCTCAAGGAAAGAGGCACGTGAGGCAGCTTCCAAGTTCAATGTTGTTTACTGGATCATGTAATCAAGCATACAAAAATCGTAATCACACACACAATCTTACAGGCCTAATAAAATAAAGAGAGAAAATAGCACTGTTGCATGAGCAGGTCTCGTTGGTGGGGAAAGCACGTTACCTTAGATGTGTTGTCCGATGTCAAGATGAATTGGATGGGGGAAGAAAGGTATAAAAGCTATGGGGCCACGAGGCTTGAACCGGCAAGACCACGTGGTTCTCCTGGATCGCGAGTCCAGAGAGAGAAAAAGTGGTTCAAAGATGGAGGCAAGGATTGGGGACAGAGAGCTGGACTGAAGGGTCAATAGGTAAGATAGAGGGCGATGGCTCAAGAGGCCGAGTGACTCTCGGTTTGGGCTTTTATTGGGGGTCTTGGGGCGGGCTTTGCAGACCACAACCCACTAACACTCCTACTAGGCGGTCCGTCCCTGTTGGACCTTGCTATAGGTGAAAGGTGAACAAAGGGAGGAGGTCCAGGGGTTTGGTCAGTGTTGCAAGAGTATGACTTCACCAGGAAACAGACACTGAGTCTGGGGTCCGATGACTCACCTGGCCATACCTATTGTTAGTTGATGGTTTTAGCCAAGTATCTGATGGTTGGCACATTAGTTGCTAGGCAGTCTAGTTAGCATAACTATCCAGATGTATAGTGGGGGAGTGGGGGTTAGCCAGTGGATGTCTGACAGAAGGAAACCTCATGGCAAGAGGAATCCCTTATCTTTGTCTTGGGTGAACTGTTTAGGGTGTCAGCCTCCTGGCTTGGGCTGGAGCTGGCTCCTATTTCAAGAAGAAAGTGCAAGACCCTACCACTGTTGGTGACACGCGGTTCAAGCTTATGGATATGAAAATCCATAAGAGCACAAAAAGTGCCTTGCTGGCTAACATTTCCCCCCCTCGGAGACCTGAAGGCATCAGGTGAAGGTCTCCGAATTGGACGATACGATGACAAGATTGGGGCAGACTGCATGATGGTGATCCTGGAAGAAATTGGTTGCAAGGGACAGACGCAAAAGATGACAAAAATCTACCGCAATAAAAATACCAAATTGTTGCTGGGATGGACATAAAAAAAACAAGGCTGGTGCATTTGACCACCAAGGGAGCCTATGTATAAATATTTAAGTCTCTAAATAGCAAAAACATCCTTAACTGAAATATTAAAAGTAATTCTGAAAATTCCGTATCTTAAATTCATTGTAAAAGCATTATAAATTCCTCATAAGAGTAGTATCTGTACATAAATAAAACATCAATGCTTATAGCGAAAGTACACACATTTGTATCAATAAAAATAATCCACAAGGAATGCACAAGGAAATAAAAATGGTTACAAGCAATTCTTCGTCCATCTCTCCTGAGCGGCAAGGCTTTTCTGCTGGAACCGGGCTACTGGTGCCTCTATACAGGAGAGAGGCGCGCATTACATTGTATCTAATGGAGCACCAGGACTCGTATATCTTCGGCTTTTCGGAAGCCACTCGGGTCTTGATCAATAGCTCATGAAGCTCTCGGCTAAGCTCATCACTCCTCGGCACGGACACGAGTCAGTTCGGCAGAGAAGGAGGAGACCGGTTTGCATATTGAGGAGTCGCTCCCCCCTTGTTATCTAAAAGCATCATGGGTACCTACTTAAGTTGAGAAAAAAGGATATTAAAATAAGACATAGCTTAGTGAATTTGCAAGCAGAATATCTGAAGGTATCCAAGAAATACGGGAAAGGTCAAAACAGGTCATACATCTGGAATCATTGTATTATAAAAGACACATCAGCTTGGGGTCCTGGCTGGAATAATCACAGGCAAGCTATTCACCCTTCGGGGTTGGCGGAGTCTCCGGGCACGCCTCCCGAACCCTGGGGAGTATTTGCGAGATGCGCGGCTGACAGAGAGAGACGCACACACACTCACAAACAGGGCATGTAAAAGCTGGGTTCGGGAGTTGCGTCCGGCTGACTCCGGCCTTTTTATCTGGAGCCGGGTGGCTCCGCGGGGACGATGTCGAGTCGTACCTGTTTTAACCTGGAGGGCTCCCTTCGGGGGGCCCTCCCCCAATACAGTACAAAAATAGAACAATTTTCCCCTCTAAACCCAAGCCCAGTGGTATCACCCCATACCTAATAAGGAATGGACTGGGCAGCTAGTTACTAGGCAGAACCCCTAAAGGTCGCATGCTGTTGATTGGGCTGTATCTGTTAGGGCTAGAGGCTGTTGCATATGTAAATGAGTAAACTGTTTAGGCATTCTGGGATACATAAACATTTCAAGAAAGACAAATGTATTAAAAATCAAAACAGTCGAATTGGACACCAGTGTTGGGGCGAGGATACGTTTTAGATTACAGGCGCTTCAGGGAGAGCGCTGGCGAAAATCTCCCTTTAACATAGAAAGATGTTGGAAAAAGGGGGCAAGAGGTTTTGGCAGGGGCCTCGAGCTAACCGGGAGTCCTTCCCAGGCACTCTCCACTGCTTCGTGCAGGGCGAGCTTGCACGCCTGGTGAAAGGGGAGCATGGGCCGGATTTAAATTCCGAACCCAACTTCTGCATGTCCTCCGAAGCGGTATGGCTTGGAGGAGCTGCATAGCAGAGGGAGACAAAGGATTCGTTTGTCCCATATCTTCCTCCTGAGCTGTTTCTTGAGCTTCCATGTCCCCCTCGCCCTTGTTGTCCTGCTCACTAATGACTCCCCACGGTTCGTCTGGGCTTCGGCCCTCCCAACACTGGTTAAAGAATAGAAAAGCAAAAACAAAAACAAAAATGTTTTGGCAAGCAAGCGGTTTGCTTTGCAAACAGGAGACTTGGTTTGCAAACAAACGGCTTGTCTTTTGCCCGTAGAGTGCACAAACAAAGAGACTGAGACAAAAACAAAACCGTGTACAATGAAAAACTTTTTTTTTTTTTTGTAGAGGTGATGAGGCTTTACGGCCATAAAAGAAAAAAACTGAATAATATTAACTGACTTTAAGTTAAACGATGATTGATAGGCTTATGCAAATTGTGTGTCTATGAGGGCATGCTGGGAGAAGAAAACATTATGAGTGAAATAAATTTGTTAAAAAGCAAAAAGACCGAATAAGAGGCCAGTACTGTGAGGCGGCTGTGTGTTTTGGGCTATAGGCTGCCTGGGCAGATAGTCGGGGAAGAGGTCACACTAATATAGAGAGATGCTGTAACATGTGGCTGGAGAGCTTTCGGCTGGAGCGGGCTAACCTTGGGGCCTTTCTCCAGGCACCCGTCGCTGCCTCGAGTGGCGATAGGATTGCACACCTGGTGGAGATGGGGCGAGAGAGGCGGGGATCGGAGTAACTTCCGAACCCAACTTCTACACGCACCACCAGGGGAGCCGCCTACTAAGCTTGACATTCGTGCTAGACACAAATGCAACTACGGAGCTTTTGTCGACGGCATCTTTGGATGCGCCCTCGGCCCTTCTGATCTCCCATGAAGAAATGCTTTTGGTCCTCCCACCCCCTATCTCCCTTTTCTTTCTCTCATTACTCCCCATGGTTCGTTAGGGCTTCGGCCCGCCCAATGCTGGTCAAAGAATAGAAAAAGGGAACATCTAAGGAACAAGCAGAGGCTTGTTGTAATCCCAAGGTTCTGCTAAAAGCAGAGGGGAGATGGCAGCAAACAAAAAGGAGGTGTTTGCTAGCTGAACATCTTTGGAAAACTTTGGTGGGAGATTTTTGCAAAAGTGAAACTAAAATAAGGAAGTCTGGGGCGTGGGTTGCTTCAAAAGATTAGAACGATCGAAAAATGCAAAAGAAAAGTATCACAAGTTTTGGGGAAAATAGTTTTTAATATCCACGTGCTGGGGCGTATGCAAAGTGGAGATGCCGCAGAGCACGCTGGATCTTAATTTCTTAAGACCAAATCTTTGTTCTATAAGTTGTTATTTGAAAAATGCCAATGTTAAAATTAATAATACTTTAGGAGGTTTCAAATTGGGAACCCAAAGGAAAAAAGATAATACGAAAATTTTATTTCCTATGAGCTGAAAAGCCATTGCAGGGGGAGAACACGCAAAAAGACCGTGGTTCGCCTTAACCTTTTGAAAGGATTGCATTTTCCAACTGGCTTTCCAGTAGGACCTGCACACTTGCACTTCCTTTCTTGGCCTGCTCCGTCTTGCTGAACTCAAAGCATGACTATACTGCCACAACGGGTCTCAGTCATCCTGAGAAAGCTCCGCTGGCTTCTTCGCAATTTGACAATATGGTTTTTTGGTTTCAGCGATGCTACATAGGAGTTAAAAAGGCAGCACGATTGAGGTTTTCCGAATATGTGCAGGAGGCTGAACCTGCTTTCCTTCGGTTGCATTTGTAGCCTCGCTGATGCTCCCTTGGGTTCGATAAACTGCTGCTAAAGGCCAATTTTTCTACCTCATGGGTCTTTTTCTAAAAAGGCCCACCCAATAATGGTTAAAGAATAGAGACACAAACATAAACACACATAAAGAGCTGAAACGGACGAAGACAGACAAAACATAGGAAAAGGGCAACAGTCAAGGTATACCAAAGTTCGGGAAGGTGGGGTTAGGAATTCAAAACCTTGGATGCAACGTGCATCAAGGCTTGGAAATCGGTGGCTTTAGATTGAGCTTCTAATTTGTGGATTTGTCTTCTCACCCAACACGTCAGTGTAAGTAGCGCCACGATTAAAATAATTTGGAAAGCCAAAATGACGACTATGGGGTGGAGCATTAAATTTAAATATCCCGTTGTTGTCGGGCTCCAACCAAGAAGTGATTCCTACCAGCTGTGAGCTCCCGCCTCCTTAATTTCCACGGCCAGTTCTTTGATCCTGGCGCCATTATGGGAAACGTTCAAGGCGGCTTTGTCTCCAGCTTTCTTTAGCTGAGCCAGGCGTTCTTGGAGGTCTGGGTGAGAGAGCAATTTCCGTAAGGCTTCCAGTCCTAACCCCAAAGGCACTGGAGCAATGGAGTCATACAATTCTGGGGATATGGTCATTTCTTGTTGTGTCCAAATGGGGGTTTCAAAATAAAAGTCACACCCTCTGATGGAGGTAATGTTACAGAAGCATCTGTTTATTCCAGGCAACATTTGTTGGTAGCATAGTGTGTTGATGTGAATGTGTTCGCAGGTTGTTCTGAGACAGACACAAGCTCTGCCTATATATATAATGGTGGACCCGGTCTCGCTGACCGTGTCAAATTGGCAGTGAGATATAGCGTGTTTCTTGGGAACTAGGCATGGGTGATGTTTCTCTAGGGCTTCATCATCGCAGATGAAGCCTAGGTTTTCCTTATGGGTACATCCGTCTAAATTGATCATATGCCAGCTGGATGAGCTCACTTTAGCCCATCGGTCACTGTTCCTGGCATATAATACTGTGTCCGAGTTAACTTGAATACCCAGCGGAACCACTGGATAGATGTGGAAAATTTCTTTAGCGGTCACTGTGGTTATAATCAATTGCAAGGTCTGGGTTACAGCGTCAAAAGAGGCGTTTGCCAACGACCACCAGTGTTCGAGAGAGAGTTCACTGGCGGTTAAATTTCCTTTAATCAATTCCCTTATTTCTAAGGGTATAACTCCAGCCATAGCTTGTTTGATTATAGTCATGGCAGTGACCACGTTAAGAGTTTGTGCTTGAGTGCAAGCAAGAGCCAATGAAATATTGTTTTGTAAAGACTGAATGCCACCAAGGAGATTGTTAAAATCTTTCTCCATGATTTGTTCCCAAGTAACCAGCAGGGGGTTGGTGGAGCGTTCCACGTGGGCAAGGGAATCCAATGATTGCGTAAGGGGGAGGCTCATTTGAGAGATATCAAATGAAACCTTGGAGGCTTTATTTGCTATCACCTCTATGTTTGCAGCATCTATGGCTGCCATGCCCGCTCCTACGGGTGCGACCCAATCAGAAAGATCGCGTTTAGTTCTTCTAGAGAGCTCTCCTTTACGCCACATTAGGATCCAATTGTCCCAACCTTGCTGAGTTGTGTGTAAGTAAGAGTCACAGAGGGCATGGCTGAAAGAGGTGCCAAGCCCATTTAAGCTGACATTGACCCTTTTTACTGAGATTTGCGGCTGCATCAAGACTGCTTCCTGATGATTAAATTTTAAAGTGTGTGCTCCCACTACCGGGTAGGTCAGTGAGGCTAGTGCGTCTACATTTTGGATGAGTGGGTCCAAATCGAGTGTGTGATTTGCATCACCAATTATTAAAGTGTAATTTCCTTCCTGGTGGGTGAGCTGCAGAGTTGTTGTTCCGATAGCTGTAAGGTTTACAGTATCGGTGGCATTGAGGCAGACAGAGGTGTTTAGAAGGAGGGTCCAGTCTGGGGGACCTTGCTGCTTTAACGCGGAGCAGTTAAAATGCCAATTGAGCTTGCCCCATGCCAGTGGCTCTAGGTCTATGTCTTCGCCGAATGGGTCCGTGAGCGTTATCGGGATCTCTGTGTCATTGTGGAAGTGTCGGGAGCCAATGGAAATGATTAATTTTAAAGGGTCGCCAATGTCCCATACGGCAGCTGATATTACAGCTATGTCAGTATAGAGGGAGATGGGGGTAGGAGCAGTATATTCAATGGTGGATGTATTGATTCTGTCTTGTGGCTGTTTGCACAGGGTCACTTCCATTTCATCCATAGCATATTTCCCGGAGGTGCATAGAGTCACCTTTTCTCCGGTGCGGCTGTGAATGCAATGTGTGAGCTGCTGTGGTGGGCATTGATCTATGGGTGTGAGTGTGACTGCTTTGTCATGCCGTCCTGTTACACAGGTAAAGATCCTAAAAGGCATGTTGATTCCCACACATCTCCATCTGGTCAAGACTACCGTATGGTTGGCTATTTGTGTTGCTGATGTAAAATAAAACAGTGACAATCCGAGAAATAAAATGTTTAATGTTCTTACCCATTTGTCTGTTGCTGGGGTGAAGCGTCCTGGATGCATTCTGTAATATAATGTTTGAGGGGTGTGTGAGTGAGATCCCTGCTCTCCATACTGCAGTCGACAAACCCAAGTAGTCACAGTATGGTTCCCCTTTATCTAAATGTGCTTTCGGATTCTTCGTTCATTAATGTGCATTTGGCACTTATGCAAGCCCGGTGCGGTTACTGCTGCACGCTACCGTGGCTTTTTGTTCTTAGAATGAGGCATTGGAATTAGAATTCTGCTATTCCCTCCCCTCCTTGCTTCCTAAATGGCGGCTTGAGCCATTGGGAAGCACTTAGTGGAACAGGCAAGTGTCTCCAAGGGAGAAAGAGGGAAAGAGTTCGGACATGTCCGTAGGAAGTAAAGGACCATGTTTAACTGCAGCAAGTGGGCTCTCATCGCCGCCGGGGTCCGGAGGAAGATCAGGTGGGACTGGAACCGGCGCGCCCTTCCACAGTTTAAGCTGTGAGGAGTGGAAAAACTTGTGCCACGTTTGGCCGTGCTTCCTTGGGATTGCCAGTTTGTACACTGCAGGGCTGACCCTATCAATGATGGGGACCGGACCAGCCCATTTGGCCATGAGAGCATGCTGTTTCCGGCTAAACTTGCGGTAAAGCACTTGCTGCCCTGGATCCCAAACCTGGGGATTTCGAACCCATCCCAATTTCTTGTCTATCGCAAGCTGGCTTTCCCCTAGCATGTTAGCTACTTGGAGGTGTATAATCAGGATGTCAGTGAGGAGGGATCTGACCCACTTGTCATTCGCCACTTTAGGCTCGAAGTCCGAGGGAACATCGCTCTGTAGCCAAAAAGCTTCTGGCATGCGCATTTTCCTGCCAGTCATGACCATATGTGGGGAATAGCCGTGTGAGGCCATGGTTCCCCTAATAGCCATAAGAATGATGGGCAGTTTTTCATCCCAAGTCCTGCCCGTGGAATTGACCATTTTCATGAGAGCCTCCTTAAGGGTACGGTTAGCCCGTTCAATAGAGCCAGAAGATTGGGGGTGGGCTGCAATGTGGAATCTTTGGGTGATTCCCAGAGCCTTGCAGAGCTCCTGAGTGACCTCTCCGATGAAATGAGGCCCGCGATTGGAGTCCAAGACTCGGGGGATACCCCAGCGTGAAAACAAGTTATTAAAAAGAAGTTTGGCGGCCGTGCTGGCTGAGTTGTCCCGGCAGGGGAAGGCTTCGATCCACTTGGAAAAAGGATCGATCACGGTAAGGCAGTGCTTGTTGCCATGGCTAGTTTTTGGAAGGGGACCAATGAAATCTATCTGAACTCGTGCCCAGGGTCCCTCTATGCATTGATGCTGGATAGGGGCTTTGGGACCGGACGAGTCTGCATTGACCATGGCACAGGCTAGACAGTTATCTACCCACTGGGCGACCTCTTGTCTCATGCCTGGCCACCAGCCTGCATCGCGCACCCGCTCCAAAGTAAGGTCTTTTCCCCTATGTCCCTGCTCATGAATGAATTGGATCAGGTCTGCCTGTACTTCTACAGGAACTACCCAGTGGCGTGCCCCCGTGTGGTCCACCGCCCAGATTACTCCGTCACGTTCTTCTATGGAGTATTTCCCTGTAGGGTCCTTGCCCTTGGAAAGGAGATCCTGCACATTTGCGTCATTGGCCTGGAGTTCCCCAAGGTCTACAAAGACTGGTGGGATAGACGGCCTATTGTGTTGGCTGCGTGTAGTGACTGCCTGCAGAGGTTGATCCGGCTGTTCTTGGGGAAGGGGTATTTGTGCAGCGGCTTTGGCCAAAAGATCTGCCTGGTCGTTCCAGTAGGCGATTTCAGAGTTGTTCTTTTGGTGGCCTTGGACATGGGAGATTTGAGTCTCCGCCGAACGACTATGGACGAGTTGTACAACATCTCTCCATAGTGTTACGTGGGCTACCGGCTTGCCTTCTGCATTTACCCATTCCTGTTTCTCCCAGTGGGGGAGCCACACCGTAGCGGCTTTGGCCGTCCAGTCCGAGTCGGTGAAAACAGCGACCGGAATGTCTGGAGGCTCGAAGGCTAGAACAGCTCACAGGGCTGCGACCTCTGCGGCTTGGCTGGAATGGGGGCGGACAGACTCCTGCAAAGTGTGACCATCGTGGGTACGAATGGCACCATAACCGGTATAGGGGGTCCCTGTCACATGGAAGGATGAGCCATCGCAGAACCAGCAATGAAAACCGAGCTGCTTGGCTTCTTCGAATGGCACTCCCCATGTGGCCGGCCAAGGTATGTGGTTTACCACTGGTAGAGGACACTCATGCTCTTCCCCAGTTATGATGAGGCCGTACGGGGCAGG